>CANNZV010001709.1:134160-175923 GCA_947561585.1 Caprella mutica
TTCTTTTACGGTGCAACCGTCGCAACACTACCTTTATCGGTGATGCGAGTTGGTGAACTGCTAATAGAAGAATACTATCCTAGAAGATTGATTAAAATTACCTTATATTGAAAGAGTTATTTAGACTGTCGTTTCTAGCTGAAACGATTGAAAGTTGTGATTAATATAACTAATATTTTAAGAGAAAATAGTCATTGTCTCTTAGGTGTGTTCCACTCTGGTAAATTCCACTCCCGTATATTATACCCCAGTAAATCCCACCTCTGTGACAATGCTCATCAATGCAGTATAGCTAATTAGTGAATGCATTCACAATGTAACAAAAACAGGACAAAAGCACCGATGACTGCAGTCGTTGATCGAAGAGGAAAATGATGAGGTGATAGAAAATGAAGCCTACGAGTCTACCTTACGCAAGAATCTAAGACCTCGTAGTTGAAAAGCATTAGCCACCCCCTATGCCACCGCGTGTCTACGTCGTGGGGGTGTTCTCCCTCTTGGTGAGGCCAAACTGTGGCACTCGTCCACTGGTGGCTCTCGTTCCCCCCCCCCCCCCCTTTTTCTTAGGATGACAAGGAAGGATGAGTCGATCTCATCGCCCGGCTCACTCACTTCTTGCACTGGCTTGTGACATCCACCCTCGCCCTGGTCCTTCCTCCCCCCCCCCCCAACAGGAAGTTCTTCCCACGACTTCTCTGGTTTCAGCTCTCTATTGACACCCCCCCCCCTACGAGAATTGAAAGTCTCCCTCCCAGACAGCTCCTCCATATTTTTGGATGACAGATCCCCTTTGGGTTTCTCTCGCCACTTCCCTTCACCCCCTCATCAGCCGCCTGCAAAATATTAGAAATGCCCCTCCTTCCGGTATCTCTATACTGCAACTCATCTGTAATGGAATCAAACACTCCCTTCCCGTACTCATCCATTTCATCCACCATCAACACATAGACATCGCTTGCATTCAAGAAACTAAGTTAGTGCCCGACGATCCCCTGAAGGCTGTCCCTGACTACACGGTGCTGCGCCAGGACAGAGTTGAGGGCGGAGGAAGACTGACCGTTTTCATCAAGCACTCAATCAATTTCACCCATTTCGACGATGGCACCACGGAGGTCGCCGTAGTATCTATCGAGCTCCAGGGTCCCATAAGCTGGTCCTCCATCCTTCCAAGACCTCTCCTTTACTTCTGGACAGCTCGCTCTCATGGCCGAGTGGAACTGCCTCACCAGATTCAGTTCCGACCACATATCTATTATCCTCAAACTAGACCTTCATCCTCCCCCATCCAAACACCTGAGGAAATCCTATAAGAGCTTCCGAAGATCTCCTCTAATGAGGCTCTCGAACCATTAAGAACTCCATATACTCCCTGAACCTCACCGACGTGTCTCACTTCTTGGTTGACAGAGTCCTCCATGAGGACTCGTAAAGGGAGGCCTTAACAGTACAGGATACATTCAAGTTATTCACACAACTTAATCCTTAATTTTCTATTTGTTTGTGATGCCTTGTAGACGTCACGGTCAAAATTCACTTGATTGTCACTAATATAAATAATATGTATTCCAATTGTGATAGTTACTAAACTAAAGATTAAAGCTTTGTGAGCTGTTGTCACAAATCGAGTGACAGCAACAATTGTACGAAACACTATTTGACGCCGAAAAAAAGATTGTGCACGGTTTGTCGTGATTCTCAATTTGAATTCTATGAGCAAACCATGCATGTCCGGCCATAGTTTAGACTGTAAATTATTTCCTGAAATATACAGACGATTCTACAATAAGTTTCTCCTATTTTTACCTTTACATGAATATTCATTAGTAGGTTAATTATACTTACCTAACTGACATTCAAAACAAATGGTGTACATACAATTTCTTTGAGCTGAATATTAGTGAGTCTGAAGTATAAGTAAAAAAATTAAAGTAAAACGACTATTGTAGAGTTTTGATTATAACAATCTAGAAAAGAATATGCATATATAAAAGATTAAGAGAGAAAATTATAGTGTTGCCATAGAAGATTGAGAGTGCATGAGAGTTATGGTGGAGAGTAAGTTATGGTGGGGCCATAGGAGATTAGGAGAGAAAGTTATGGTGGGGCCATAGGAGATTAGGAGAGAAAGTTATGGTGATTGAAAGTAGGTTACAGTTTTAATCTTCTATGGCCTCTTTATGAATTATAAGCTTTAAGCTACAAATATACATTCATTTAAATTAAATTTAGACATTTATTTATATAACATTAGTCTAATTCTTGTTTTACTTCTTTTATTGTATAAGTAATTTTTCTTGGTAATCATTTTTTGGTAATACTTATTATCGGTACTTATTAATAATATCTATATTTATTTTACCTTGTGCTACTATATTAAGTGTAATTAATTAATTATCAACACTTAATTTAATTCAACTTTTAATCAACACTTGACTATTTCCATTAAATTAATAAATACCACTATTTACTTAAATTTATTATTCAAATTTGATAACATGATTACGAAAATAAATGAGTTAAATTTTATTCAAATTGAGTAAATATCAATAATTAGTTTTCTATCACTGTTTTTATTAAGTCTTATTTCTTAAATGCAATAAATAATTTTCCTTCTGTATGAAGTTTAGGGTAAGTTCCAAGTTACCGAACGATTTAGCATTTTCGTTCATATTAAATGGTAGCCGGTAAATTGCTCGAAGACAATTGCTCAAAAACAATCCCTCGAAGAACATTTGCTCGAATGAACATTTAATTGCTCGAAATACAATTGCTCGAAAAACAATTGCTCGAATGAACAATTTCTCGAAATACAATTGCTCGAATGAACAATTGCTCGAAATACAATTGCTTGAAAAACAATTGCTCGAATGAACAATTGCTCGAAATACAATTGCTTGAAAAACAATTGCTCGAATGAACAAATGCTCGAAATACAATTGCTCGAATGAACAATTGCTCGAAATACAATTGCTCGAATGAACAATTACTCGAAAGATTAATTGCTCGAATGTGGTAGAAGAGGAAGAGTCAACAAGATATGGAGATTAGGTAGAGTAAGGAAAATATAAAATTAACAAGTGGCACGAATAACATAGGTCGTCCTAACTCTAATTTAGTAAGATTTAACCTCTGCTTCGGAACCAAATGCCATATCGCTGATTTCAAAAGGAAATTAAGTACAAGGGACTTTACTTTCGGAATGAAAAATTACTTTGCCATAACATTGAGTTATTTCACCTAATTGAAGTGCCACATCGATATAAGCTAGTTGAAAATTATGATAAAAACAACACTTCACCACATGATACCCATGAGATTATACAAGTGGTTTCTAGGAAAAAATAAGAAAAAAACAGGGAGAGTAAGATCTAAAATCAGTTAAAGAAGGATTGGTAATTTTGTATAGTAAATAGCTATTGACATATTGAAACAGTTATTATCAATTACTAAAAACAAGGATTGTTAGGTGCAGCTCCACTTCATGAATAACTGACTTTTATAAATTTGAAAACTTGTGTGCAATTTTATAATTCGAGCAATTTGATCATTCGAGCAATTGTTCATTCGAGCAATTGTTCGTTCGAGCAATAGTTTTTCGAGCAATTGTTCATTAGAGCAATTATTCATTCGAGCAATTGTTCATTGTAGCAATTGTTTTTCGAGGAATTGTTTTCGGGCAATTGTCTTTCAAGCAATTGTTTTCGGGCAATTGTCTTTCGAGCAATTGTCTTTCGAGCAATTGTCTTTCGAGCAATTGTTTTCGAGCAATTTACCTAAAACTATATTAAATAAATTATGAAAAAATTATTATTTAACTTATTATTAGCTGTATTTTTTGGATTAAATCTCTTGGGCCCAAACTGTTGTACTATCTTCTTTTTTTCATCTTTACCAATTTTTAACACTACATGCAGTTTTAGAGGATAGCGCTAGGGTTATGAGGTCTTAGATTTTATGTTAGGTAAGCTTGTAGCTTTCATTTACTATCACCTCTTCATTTTCCTCTTCCATGCGTGAGTGCAGTCACAAGTGCTTGTGTCCCTTTTCGTTACATTCCTTGGTAAGTGATTGCATTCACGGAGTAGCTTTTTCTGCATCCATGAGCATTGCCACTTAAAGTGATAGGTGGATTTATTCAAGTAGACACTTTTCTGTATTATATTGTATGGATTCTTTTATTATTATAAAATTATGGCAACACCTTGCAGTTGTTCCGTGGAATCCCGATTTGTGCAGTACTCTAGTAACGTTTTTGTGCAAACTGTGTTCTGTTGGAGTTCATTTCATGAGCTCTGCAGTGATTTTAGGAACCTTAGTCTTGCGATTTGCTTTAACATTTCAATTTAGGACTGTCTGTCTCAGACAACTTCACTTTCGTGTAGACCTGTACTTTGCTGAGGACGTTTTTCCTTCTCTTTCAAAGGTAGTCATTACTTTAGAGACAGCACCTACCTCTTGAAATGCCAAATATTTGACCAGTTTCTGTTACACTAGCGTCTGCCATACGGATCTAAACTTTTGTCCTCTTTGGAAGTCCGATATGCCTGCTATTTTTATAAGGTATTAACTATAGGGTTGTGACAATATGCTTTAAAAAATCATAGATCTTAAGAATACCATAGACAAAACGAATTGGTATCGAATACTATATGCCGATGGTTTTGAACGTCTCAATTCTGTTTAATTCTCTCCGTTAATAATATATACGGAATCTATGATTTAAAAACATATTGTCACAAACCTAGTTCATTTTTACCAATTTTTCGATTATCTGTATAAAAACAGTTTTTTTTTCAAGATAAACATTTTAAAGGTTTAAGTAAAAACAAACACTGAAATACTTCAAGCTTGTTAATATTATGTGTTAAAAGATGATGGTGTTAAAATGGTAATTGTTTTCATTTTTTCCATATATTGATGGAATGAAAAATAACTGAAATTATACTCACAATTACCGTAGATTTTACCACTGTTAGTTTTCATTTTCAGCTCATAAACTAATTTTAGTTTAATGATAATTTATATCAACTACTATTTAGCCTTTTATGTAAAATAGAAACTGGTCAAAAGATGTACTGAAAATTGTTACTTCTTTCATCATCTTCAAAATTTTATTTATCTGAAATATATATTTTTTAATGTATGTAAAATATTAAATAAATTGAATTAATTTCCAATTAAATATTACTAAAAAAGTTCGTAATTTCATTATGTGTTAACAAATTTAAATGAGAGAAATTTGTGAATTTAATCATACCGATATTTTTTAAAAATTTATTCTGTTCTGTATAAAAAACCTTCACTAATAAAAAAGTTGGGCAAATAATGTTAAAAATTTTTAATACATAATGTTCTATTTTATTACAGAAGGTTAACATATATACTAAATATTAACAATAATATTGTTATTTAATTATAATTAATTCGTCAGTCGATAGTAACTATTTTAAAACTGCAGTTAATTATTATTTTCTACTTCGTTTCTACTCTAAACAAAAAAATAATCGAAAAATATTTTAAAGCCTTTTTATTTAAATGATTTATGGTAATGGAAAAAGAAGGAGATAGGGTAAGTTCCGAGTTATCAGACGGTTCCACATTTTCGGCCATGTAAGGAAAAGTATATAAATATTTAGCTTGTATTTTAATTGGTGTCCATGATTCATGCAATGATTATAAATAATCCTTATCTTTGTCTGTCTGTCTGTCACGTTTTTAGTAATTTTCAGAAATTAGGTTAAATAAGTTAATATGAATTTTAGTTCTATAATGAGTTAATTAAATGATTTAATTAACTAGATTAGAAATAATATAAAATCTACACTGTAAGTTTATAATGAACTCTTTACAACCTTTGCCATTAAATTTATAAACTCTATGCTATAATATTATCGTCATTATTCAATTAATAACTTTAGCTAAATCTGAAGGACCAGAAGTGTGGATAGTTAAATTACACGAATATTGATACTGTTGAAAACACGTTATTCTTAACGGGAAAGTAAACTATATACAAAAATAATGTTCGTAATTTTTAACGGATGGGTACACTAGTTTAATAATAATATTATATATTTTCTCTTACATGATCGGAAATATGAAACCTTCCGATAACTCGGAACTGACTTTAAGTCAATTAATTTTTTTACCGATTTAAGTTACTTTTCAACCATGGTTGGGAGTGGCCGACATCAAGGTACAACCTTAGCCTCAACCAAGCATCGAGCAAAAGAGAATTATGCACTTGATGATGTACAACCTCAGTATCGTCTTCTTCTTCTAAGTCCTCTGTCGAAATTCCTTTTTCGAAATGTTCCAAGGTACCAAATTCAGAAATGGGAGTAAGGTGTAGTTTTTTAGTGAGAAGAGGATCAACAGAAGCAAAGTAGGTATTTAAAGGGTGGGATCGAAGCAACGTTGCCGATGAGGATATTCGGGATGGTTTCATATTCGATTTTGAACTCAAAGATGAAGGATAGAGGTCGAAAACTGAAGAAAGTTGTTGAACGTATTCAGGGAAGGAGGAAGATAACATTTCAGACAGTTTATCGTTTGGCATGGAAGATGTAACGGATTTGTTTTTTCGGTAGTTGGATCTTTTACCTTCATTCTTTCCTACATTAATATCAAAGAATGATTTTCTAATTAGTTGTCTAAGCTTAGATTTTCCTCTTCTAATCTCTTTCATTTCTGAATTGAAGATATTTGAATTCGATTCAGAAGATTCAGTATATAAGAATACCGGCAGAGGTTTCCGCACTTTAGGTAACTTTATGTTTTTATATTCCAGCGATGGAGTGATTTTAGAAAATCCTTCAAAATTCTGTTTCAACTTTTTCGTTGAAGACGAGTTTAAGTTTTTAGAATTCCTATTTGTACTAATTTCTAGACTCTTTAGTCCAAAATGGTTAGAGCTGTCAACTTTAGGAACTCTTGCAGAACACCAATAGCAAGATGGCGCATTTGGTCTTTTACCGATAGGACTTTTACGGAGCATATCGTTCTTATTTTTGATCACGGACTTGGTTTTGGAGTCACCAATCTTGGTACTCAAGTTTTTAGAATGTTTAGATTTATCAACTAGCTGTTGAAATTTCGAGTTGTTATGCTCTAAGTTTAATTGACTAGGTACTCGATCCCTTTGGTTGCGAGGGTGGGACCGTCCCCCGATTACCAGGAAGGGTGATGCCTTGTGACAGAAAAAAACTCTGAGGGTTGGACCTCTAAGGACCCAATCCCTTGCTGAATGTATCCTGATAGGACTTCCCTCAAAGAATGTGCGTCTTCATCTGAGAATCCCTCTTCAACTTTTTCGACAGTTGCGAGAAGGTTGGTGCTGGATGTTTCGAATGAGTTCGGTTGCAGGTCGAAGTACCTGCTTGAATCCTGGCATTGGACATTGTGTGGCCAATCACACACCAGGAACTTCTGGTTGAAAAGAGTGTTGTTGGGACACACGAAACTGTCGTGTCTGTTTTCTGATTGACAGATGTGGAAGCCTCTGCATCCTGAGGCGACATCGGCAAAATAACTGAAACAGAAGAACTTGAAATAATAAAAATAAATATATAAAATAATGTCTAAATGAACATCAATACACAAGGAGTTTTAGAAATATGGTACTTTTATCAAGCTGATCACATAATATTAATACTCGAAAAATATTATATTATTCAAATGACATAAGTTTAAATAGATAAGTTTTTAATTGGAAATAGTAATATGGGTTCCACAATCTTACCCGAAATGGCTGTGTTTTTCGCATGAGAATGACGTCATGACATCCCTCACTTGACGCTCGCTGCTAAGTTTGATGTCATCCGCTCCTGTGACGTCAGAGTGCCACGTCACGAGTGCCACCAGCACGAGAAGGGCAGACAACCCTGACCTCTGGCGGCCTGTGACGGAAATACAGAAATTAATGGAATAGAAGTGTCGAAAATAAGCCACGATAATTGGAGGAAAGTGTTGGTTTGGAAAAAGTGGAAATTTTAAAAAGGTATTCTTAAGTGAGATGCAATATGATACGAATTTGTATCCTGTGTACGAATTTGTATCATCATTCATCAATACGAATTTGTATCAGCAATACGAATTTGTATCCTGTGTACGAATTTGTATCATCATTCATCAATACGAATTTGTATCCTGTATACGAATTTGTATCCTGTATACGAATTTGTATCCTGTATACGAATTTATATCCAGTATACGAATTTGTATATTCTGTATACGAATTTGTATCCTGTATACGAATTTATATCCAGTATACGAATTTGTATCCTGCATACGAATTTGCATATTTTCTATACGAATTTGTATCCAGCAATCAATTTCGCATCCATCAAACGACCTCTCAGGACTCTGAAAATTATATGTCAATTTGTCACGAACCCAATTTAAAATGAAATAATCAAAATAACTATCAAATATTTCGGATGGTTGCGATTGTAATAACTGTATATTTCATTAATAAAATTCATAATTGAATGCCTGTACATTATACATTAACGGTATGGAATCTTGTATATAACAACCATGCCATAACAACAAAGATGAAATTTATATATCGAACATGAGTCTATTATTTGTTTTGATTTCAAAGCAAATTTAATGACAATAATTATAAAAAAGAAAGAAAATTGAATATAAATTTCAATTAGTAAAATTTAGCGTAAATGACTTAGATGAAATATTGAAAAAATGAAATTTTTTGATAAAATATTAAAAAAAGAATAAAAAAATTAAATGAAATATCGAAAAAATGAATTTTTTTAGATGAAATATCGAAAAAATGAATTTTTTCAGATGAAATATTGATAAAAAATGAAAATGACTTAGATAGAATATTGAAAAAAATAAACAAATGTGAATTAAATATTGAAAAAATCATTTTTTTAGATAAAAAAATTAGTTGAATATATTTAAAGTTTGAATCACATCACACGAGTTATTATTTGGGATAAAAAAATATCATTTTAAATTTTTTAATTAGTTTTTCTAATCAATTTAAACGAAATAATTGATTGGTGATGCAAATGTACGTTTTATTTTTAAATATATGAAAATAATGATTAATATTATTAATCTATATTTGTACATGTTTTATCAGAAGTATAAAGATTTAGATTTTATTAGATTTTAGTTCTTTTATGAACCATAGTATTTATTTATTATGTTTTCATTATTAAATAATTTTAAAAAATGTGAAAAAGAATAAACATAGTAAGCAGGAATAAATTTATAGATACATATCAAGTCTAATAATATTTTATGATTTTATTTAGTATTTAGTTTTATTTAGTATTTAGTTTTATTTAGTATTTAGTTTTATTTAGTATTTAGTTTTATTTAGTATTTAGTTTTATTTAGTTTTATGTAATAGTATTAAGTACACTTTATTTATTTATAAAAAAAAATATAATTTATTGAAAAATTATTTATAATGAATAATGCGCAAATTATTTACTAGGGTAAGTTACGAGTTATCGGACAGTTCCACATTTTCGATTATTTAAGAAAAAAGTATATAATAATTATTATTTAACTTATATTTTCGGAAAAAAATTAAATGATCGAAAACGTGTAACTGTTCGATAACTCAGAAATTAAGAATTAAAACAGTTCAGAAAAGTTTTAAATTTTATACCTTAACCTCTGACTGCCTGGTGTGCCATATGTGGTACAATTGAAATAAAAGATGAAATTAGCCATGGCATATTTAATGTAACTAACTACACCGCTAAATATGTTTTATGATCGAAATAGAAAAGACTTACCCAAACATTCGCACCAATTACATTTTAATGACTCATTAATACTGAAGATGAAAAAAAAAATTAAAATTTAGATTATTTAATTAATTATTTTTATTTTAATGATTAAGGTAAAGTTACAATTATTATTGAATGCGAATTAGATACTGAATGAAAATTTCAATGGGCTTAATTAAAAAAAGCGCATCAAAATACTAAATTATATTAAACAAGGAATATAATTAATTTAAAAAAAAGTTGTTTGAAGTTCCTATAAATTCCCTTTCGAAAAATTTTAAAAATATATTAAAAAAAAATGTAAAATATTTTTTTTCATAAATTTTTATCCGGTAAATAATTTCCTTTCAGTGCTTGATACTTTACCCTATTTATTGTAAATAATTTACACAGTGAAAGGGTTTCATTGGCTCAGCATTGTAGCAAACAATAGAATGTGAGTAGCAAGGTAGGTACTGCCGTGCAATTGCCTCTGTGTACTTTGCATGCAAATGACTGTAACTAAATAAATGTATGGGAACACTCATCTCAAATGAATGTTATTCAAACGATGTAATGAATGAAACTCATTGGTACACTCATTCACACACTTTGAACACAATGTCAATTATTGTGTATTAGATGTAGGGTACGTTCACAGTTATGGAACTGGTCCACATTATCGATCATATAAGGGAAACTAATATAATTTAATAAATTAATTAGTTTTTTCAATTGGTATTCATAATACCTGGCGGTATCATGGATACCAATTGAAATAAAGATTATAGTATTAAATTATATTGGTTTTCCTTATATGATCGGTATTGTGGAACCGTTCCATAACTCGAAACATAATTCTACATATCGCAAGCAACCATGACACATTGTGCCAACATGGGCACTAGATGGTTAGATGGGCAAGAGATGGCAGACTGAAAAGTAGCCTAGAAATTACATGGGGTTGCTGAGGTTGGGAGAAGGTAGGTTCAATGTGGCGAATCCATCCCATTGAATTGTCATATTAACACAACCTGATATACAGTATCAACATTATATGACTGAAACTTGATTAACATATTGGGAACATCTTGGGCCAAGATGATTTCAGCATAACAGCCCATGCTGTCACCATGTTGGCCCATTTTGCAAATAACCACACAGTACCAATACGATTTGTCAACCCTGTGCTCACATGGGCCCCATCTAACTTGTGCTGCTTTGGATCCTATAATGGTTTGTATTAGATAATTATTTGTATAATAATTATTTTCACTATTTTTCTAACAATTAAAATAATCAGTAAAGGAAAAATTATTTCAGTATATTAACCATTAAATGAATTTGTTTTAATAATGGAGTTATTGTCTAATAAAGATAATTTTAATGTTTGAATTTCACTTCATTGTCCGTTTGCTGACCATTTGCTAGTACTAAGCTATTTTCACCGCTAATAAATAAAATAATTATAACAACTACAAAAATGAATAAAATTTTCCGAAACAACAAACAAAATGATGCTAAAAAGAAATAAGTACCTTCAATTTTTTTTCAGATATGCTAATATTAATTTATGTTTCATATTTGCAGGACACCCTGTATAATAATCATCATTGCATAAAGGCTTTTTCACCTACGTTGATCCGTCCGGGACGTCTCCGATCCGTCTACTTTCAGTGATTCAGTGTCACTGAAAAAATATATCGTTACTTTTATTTCAACGGACACATTCACACAGTATCGGCTTCTCTTATTGCTAAAAAATCGCTGAGAGGAGCCGGACCGGATGTATCACTGACATGTGTGAACATTAACAAGCCTTAAAGGGATAGTAAAGTCAAAATCAAACAATCGCCAAATTGGTTTTCAATCGATTCAGAATATTTAATTATGTAATATTTGAACGCTCGTGTATTATTAAAATGTTCATATAAAAAGTATACAATAAAATTAGCGACACCTAGCGGAAGCATTTGCAGTCATTAGTATGTATCTAAGTATGTTTGCTGTTTTCATATCAATTTTTTATGTACTAATCAAGTTTGTTTGCGTCAAAATGGTGAAAAGATTATGTGTATTCGTAGACAAGAATTGGCATAGTTTTAAAAATAAAGCCATCTCTTCACTTGAACTAGAATCTAGGTAGAAACTTATCTCAGTTGGTTTGTTTACAAGATGGCGCCACTGATTGTGGGGCCATCTACCGTTAGCATTTGGTATGAAATTAATTATATGTTATTATCATATTTCCATTATTAGATTTTATTAAACACTGCAATTTCTCACGATATACTTTATTCTTACTAAGCAATCGTTTGACATTAAAATTGTTAAAACAAAAAATGACTGTTGTTTTATAGTGGCAAGTATTGGCTCCTGTATTTACAGTTCTATAGGTTTTCATTGGCAGTTTATATCATTAATGTATTTTTTTTAAGTTTGTAGTTGTTAATACTGTGTTAAGCAGTTATTTGATAGCCTATCTATATATGCATTTTTATAGCTCATTGCTTATATACAGTCATTATACTTTATATACAGTAATTATACCCTAAATACTGTCATTATACCCTATATACAGTCATTATACCCTATATACAGTAATTATACCCTAAATACTGTCATTATACCCTATATACAGTCATTATACCCTATATACAGTAATTACACCCTATATACAGAAGTTATACCCTATATACATGCGGTAATTATACTCTATATAGTATATACTGTCATTATACCCTATATACAGTCATTATACCCTATATACAGTCATTATACCCTATATACAGTCATTATACCCTATATACAGTCATTATACCCTATATACAGTCATTATACCCTATATACAGTCATTATACCCTATATACAGTCATTATACCCTATATACAGTCATTATACCCTATATACAGTCATTATACCCTATATACAGTCATTATACCCTATATACAGTCATTATACCCTATATACAGTCATTATACCCAATGAAGCAATATAGTACCTCAGAGGGTGGCCAAAGTGTGTTCTTCTGGAAATATTGTGTGGCCCCGGAGCTGCATGAGGCTCTTGGAAATAGCTAAATTATTCAACGTAAAATATTTGATTTCAATACATTTCCTTTCGTTTTTATAAGATTTAATATCAATTAAATTCTTTGATTGTAAATCTGTATTTATTATACAGACTGAAAAAATAATGAATCAGGTCAATATTAAATAAATTTGAAACTTATAAAAAAAATTAAAATTAAAATTGACCTGGTTTCATGGTAATCTCGTGCGGCTTGCATATCTACTTCTCTGGCCACCCCTGAGTATATACAATTATTATTTCGAAAATTTCGGTCTCGGAATTATAAATTGCTCATTACGTCGTTTGTTGCATCCACTAGTTTGTGGTATAGCACACATCATGATTAATTAATGATCTGGCAGGACGCTTCGAGGAGGCGGCATGCCCCCGATACATCTAACTGATAAGTTTTATTTATACCTCAGTCCGAAAGTTCCAAGACCGAAAGTTCCAAGACAGAAAGTTCCAAGACCGAAAGCTCCAAGACCGAAAGTTCCAAGACAGAAAGTTCCAAGACTGAAAATTCCTACACAGAATTTTCCGCTCAAATTTCATGTTAAATAAATACAGAAGAGGAAATTCCTTCAGGAACTACGAGTGAGGGGTTGAGTTCCCTGAAGGGGTGGACCCGATAAATTACGAATGTTACGTCGGTTAATATCATCCGCTTTTATTTAATACTCTACACATTTGAGTATTCATAATTTAAACTTTTTCTATTATTGTTCTTTAATAAAATTATTATAAAACGAGACCGAATTTTCCTAAAACGAAAGTAATTTGACCCTATATACAGCCATTTTACCCTATAAACATGAATGATACCCTATATACAGTAATTATAGCCTATATACCATAATTATAGGCTGAAAGCAGTAATTATAGCCTATATACCGTAATTATAGGCTGTGTACAGTTCAGTGTTACCTTTAATAGTTGATATCGTCTATTTAATTTGTTTAATGTACAACTGTCACTGCAGACTAATGTGAGTTGCTTCCTAGGGTCTCACGATGGTAAGGAAACTTTCCTATTTTCTTACGGTGATCGTTAGTCTGGCCGCGTGAAGGTTAGGGAATTAAATAATTAGCGGTATCTTTGTTTAGGGATTAGGGGGATATAGTTATTTCTATTAAATGAATAAATAATGATTGTTTGATTTGATATTGTTTATAAAATTTTGTATTTGAAAAGTAAAAAGTGTTGTATAATAGAGTAAAGTGGGAAAATAAAATTTAGGGGAAATAAAGTTAATCGGAAAATAAAGAGGGAAAATAAAGTAAAACGGGAAAATAAAATAAAGAGGGAAAATAAAGTAAAGAGGGAAAATAAAATAAAGAGAGACAGTAAAATAAAGAGGGAAAATAAAATAAAGAGGGAAAATAAAATAGAGAGGGAAAATAAAATAAAGAGGGAAAATAAAATAAAGAGGGAAAATAAAGTAAAGAGGGAAAATAAAATAAAGAGAGACAGTAAAATAAAGAGGGAAAATAAAATAAAGAGGGAAAATAAAGTAAAGAGCGAAAATAAAATAAAGAGAGACAGTAAAATAAAGAGGGAAAATAAAATAAAGAGGGAAAATAAAATAGAGAGGGAAAATAAAATAAAGAGGGAAAATAAAATAAAGGGAGAAAATAAACTAGAGAGGGAAAATAAAATAAAGAGGGAAAATAAAGTGAAGATGGTAAATAAAGTGAAGGAGAAATAGAGTTTACTTTACAGGGAAATACTGTGTTTAATGCAACAAGAACTATGTATAATTTATAGTTATTTATTGAAAGAGGAAGAGGTTGTTATAGTTGTTCCTTCCTATTTAAAAAACCATGTAACTATAAATGGTGGTAAATTTGACTATAATGTATAATATACCTTCATATTATATATAAGTTAAAGCTTGCGCCAATTCAAAAAATATTATGCAACCTATAACAATCAGATTCAATATTCATTTGGAAATGATTCAAATTGGAAATAGTACATTTTATGTGAAAAATATCTAAAAATTATTATATTTTATCCATCGTTTTTAATGCACTTTTTAAAACGAATAAGTACGATTTAAATTATATACTAGATATCCATTTCGAATATACATTCAAAAATAATAATCAATATTAAATTTACATTTATTTATTTTATACAATATATGTTTTAGAATATCCAAGAAACACATATATAGAGAACAGTATCCAATATACAAATATAATAAAGAACAGTATCCAAGATACAAATATAATAAAGAACAGTATCCAAGGTACACATAAGATACAATTTTATTAATGATTAAATGTATAGTATTTTTAGTCATTGAACAGTTCTTCAGTGAGTTAATTTTGGAATCTATACTAGTTAATTGCTACCCAGAGAGAGTTATGGAGGGGCCATAGAAGATTAAGAGGGAAAGATTCCTCTTAAAGTTCTAATCTCACACCGTAAGTTTCTCTCTGGGTAAAAGGTAATTCAATAAATAAGATATTTACCTTCGCAAATTTGCGGAAGGTCATATTTTACCCGGTATTTATTTATTCATCATCTTGTTCTAATATAAAGTTCACGATGGAATTTTTTTTGCGCGTATTTCTTGGTAATTTTTTTTTACTTCCCTTATCTACTCAAATAAAAATGTCAAACTATTTGAAAATTTCTCGGGTAAGTTCAAACTATCGCACACGTCCACATTTTCGATCACACAAGAAGAAATTAGGCTCGTTAATCTAAATCACTTATTTTTTCTTCTATGATCGAAAATGAGGAACTGTTTGGTAATTCAGAATCCACCCTAAATGTCATCACACCTAAAAATACACATTTCCAATTCACTGAACTAACCCTCTTTTGAAATCATCTCGTCCGTGTTATTCCATAGTGGTTATCACGAGCAAAGAACACTAACACGCTCACTCCTCTCGCCACGGCCTGTGGAGAGATAATGAGCTGCAGTTGCCCGCGCACTCCTTTATATCAACCTCGACTGCTTGAGGTCACGTCAATGCAGATGCACATTGAGCCGTATGGGGAATATGGAGCACTGATTGCATATATTACGCTCGGGAGATATAATAGCATACAATGAGAGGAGAATAAGCTACAATTGAAATTCGGTTCATGCAACAGATATAGCGACACTGCGTTTAAACTTTTGCAATTGTTTGATTGTATGATGATAGCTGACGTTATTTATAACTGTATTTATAGGACTGAATTTCTATTAACCTTTAACCTTATCCTCCGATTAATCAGCTGGAAATACAATTTAATGAAAATAACTATTGTTATAAATATATGAAAGCAATTCTTAAAACTCCTTCCAAGATAATTATATGTTTATGGAAAAACTATAAAAATAGGAAACAGTGAGTTTCCCACACGAAAAGTCTTACAGTTTCCGAAAGTGAGAAAACAACTTATCACCACCCTTATACGTCCAAAACTGTTTCGACACAGTGCAGATAACGCGTAGTGACAAATCGATGCTCATAATTCTCACCTTAGAGTGCCATTTCCTGAGCAATAATTGACCAATTTTAGTTATGAAACAAATGGAAAATTACCATTCTATGTTAGGTAATCATGGTGTGTACGTATGTATAGATTTATGGGATATTAAATATATTAAATTACTAAAATATACGGATGGTTTATTTAAATGCATAAATACAGTATTTGTTTACAACATCATGACCCAGAAAGGAAGTTATGGTTGAGCCATGGGAGATAAAGTGGGGTAATTTTATAATATTCTATGGCCCCACAATAACTTTCTCTCTCAATCTTCTAGGGCCCCACCATAACTAACTCTCTCAATCTTCTAGGGCCCCACCATAACTAACTCTCTCAATCTTCTATGGCCCCACCATAACATTCTCTCTCAATCTTCTATGGCCCCACCATAACTATATATCTCAATCTTCTATGGCCCCACCATAGCTATATATCTCAATCTTCTATGGCCCCACCATAACTATATATCTCAATCTTCTATGGCCCCACCATAACTAACTCTCTCAATCTTCTTTGGCCCCACCATAACATTCTCTCTCAATCTTCTATGGCCCCACCATAACTATACATCTCAATCTTCTATGGCCCTACCATAGCTATATATCTCAATCTTCTATGGCCCTACCATAACTAACTCTCTCAATCTTCTAGGGCCCCACCATAACTTTCCCTCCAAGTTTTAAAAGATTAAGGTATCATTCAGTTACTCAGTCGGCAAATTATCGCGGGGTTATGGAAGATTAAATGAAGCCCCACCATAATCTTCCATAGCCCCACCATAATTTTTCTTTGAAATGAGCACACGATTTTCCAGTGCATTTACCCCACAAAAAGATGCATTAGATGTGTTATACACTGCATGGCTTGCAGTGACAGTATAAATGCATGTTACAGTACATAGATTGTAAAGGAAAACTAGTTTTAGAGTATTTCATGTGTTGCACTTTTACTCACAGTAGTAATTTGTAATGCAAATCTACAAATAACTCAATCATTTGTCAATAAATAATAAATTGTGTATGAATAATTCATTTAAAGTTGAATAATTCTGTTTTGAAATAAATAGTAGTCATGCTCTATCACTTTCATTTTTATTTATTAAATCACGAAATTTAATACAATTTTTTATTATATAATTTGTATAAATTAATTAAATTAAGTTGGCCTTAATAGTTTACATTAATTAGTAAATATAATTAAAATTATTAATTGAATTTAATTTAACTTTTACTTCACATTAGTTCAAGTATCACTAACCATTAATATAATAATAAATTAAAAGTTAACACTGTTCATTTACTATCATCAAACCTTATATAGAAAATATAGTTAAAAACCTATACCCACATTAACCCATGTAATAATTATATAGTGATTTATCACCCACGGTTACATTGACAAATAAAATTAACATATTAAAAAACAAGTATTGATTTATGAGTAGTTAAATTATACTTAAATATTGACACGCGAAAAATTATAGTTATGGTACGTTACAAATTATCGATCAGTGCTACATCTTCGATCACATAATCTAATACTTCTGCAAACCCTGGTTATTAGATAGCACTGTGTAATAATAATATTTTTATATTGTTTTTTCTTATACGACCGAAGATGTAGTACTGACCGACAATTCGTAACTTACCCTATATTTAAAACGGTTATTCTCTCTAAAATGAATATTTTTTCATATTTCGATATCTTTTTTTTAATATTAACTTATATAAAATTCGTATATGGTAACTGTTCCTGTACACTAACATGAACTTATATATGTATATATAAAGAATACAGTCCATTAACATCTAATGAAGAAGACCCATGCTCTGACCTATATTTAGCTACATAAAAATGTATAGCCACATTCATCACTATAGTGATTGATAGTATAGCTATTTAATGTATTCAAGCTATTTAAGTTCTAATAGGACCCAGTGAATTGATATACTGTATGCAGTTATTGATGCATGACCAAATGGAAAGGCTTTCATTTGATATGTATTTTATATCGCTTTATACTATGTAGAATAATAGAAATTATAGTTAAATAATTATACTTAACAACATTAATTTTCTAATTTATACATTAAAAAAAGAATTCATGTATATTCATTTATTAAATGTTGATTTATATTATAACCATTAATATTAATAATATTAAAAAAAAATTCCCATGAAATTCATTTATTTCACCCGAATTGTTACTATATTTATGACCACTTAATCTTCTATGGCCCCACCAAAATACTTCATATTTAATTTAATTTTTCATATCATGTTTTAAATTATCATGTTGTAAATATAATAACATTTCAACAAGTTTCTGAACTTTTTTCGATGTAATAAAAAATGAAATAAAATGTAATTTTAGAGGTCAGAGTTTGAATGAAATAAAAAACAAAGGCAAAGTTTTATTAGAGGAAAAAGAACTTACAAAATATATTATAAATGTTATTTTGTTTTAGATATAACTATTAAAGAGTGGTTCCTTAAATGATGGTTGGTGATCAACAATTTTTTTTATAATTATATATTAATAAAAGATATAGGGTAAGTTCCGAATTATCGGACGGTTCCACATTTTTAATCATTGAAATGTATATTAATTTTTCAACTTTTATTATTTACTTTTTCTTTTATGATCGAAAATGTGGAACTGTCCGATAACTCATATCCCTATTAGATATATGATAAATATTGATGATTTAGTTATTACATACGAATTATTTAAAATGAAACATTAGGAACATTTTCATATAATCTGAAATTGTTTTTAACTATAAATTTAGTGCTCGTATATGTATTATACATTTCCTATAATTTTGTAATATTTTTGTGTTAGAGATTTTAATGTTAATATTTGTTCACTAAAATACAGCTATAGGTTCATACTTAATCTTCTATGGCCCCATCATAACTCCCCCTCTAATCTTCTATGGCCCCACCATAACTCCCCCTCTAATCTTCTATGGCCCACCATAACTCCCCCTCTAATCTTCTATGGCCCCACCATAACTCCCCCCTGGGTACCAGACGCATCTCGTCGTGATGGTTTAACAAACAATAACCTAACTAATTTAGTGAGATTAATTAAAACTGATAGTGCATTATGTCCAGTGCACGACTTGTACTCATGGTGCACTTGTACTTGAGGTACCTAATTAGAACATTAATGTGCACTGTAATATGCACTGTATTATGCACTGCATTTTCAAATGAAATTGTAGGAAAATAAAATGAAATTAATATTTGAATTATATAGTTAATTATAACATATGTTTTTTTGAGTAAATCATTTAGAAAAAATTATGGTGGGGCCATAGAAGAATGAGAAGGTATCCCCTTTAATCTTCTATGATACTTTAATAAGTTTTTTATTTGGTGGATGACATATATCATTAATTACAATATTTATCTTAATTTTAATTAATTTATATACAAAAATACAGTATAATATATCTCATATATAATTAATTCAACAATATAATCAATTTTATACCTTCTTTTAATTTTTAATCAGAATTTAGTGATTTTTTACTGACATGCTTCTAGTTCAGAAAATAAAGAATTCATTCCATAATAAAAAATCTAAAATTGTATGTTAAAATTAACATACAATGGAATAATTAAGATGATTTATTTGCCCCACTGAATAGCATAGTTACATAATAAATACTGTGACATAAACTACCTATTATACAACCTAGTGTTGCCACCTACATGTCACTAGAGATTCAGAGTTGCCACCTACATGTCACTAGAGACTCAGAGTTGCCACCTGCTTGTCACTAGACTCAGTGTTGTCACCTATATGTCACTAGAGACACAGTGTGCCACCTACATGTCACTAGAGACACAGTGTTGCCACCTACATGTCACTAGAGACACAGTGTTGCCACCTACATGTCACTAGAGACACAGTGTTGCCACCTACATGTCACTAGAGACACAGTGTTGCCACCTACATGTCACTAGAGACACAGTGTTGCCACCTACATGTCACTACAGACTCAGTGTTGCCACCTACATGTCACTAGAGTCTCAGTGTTGCCACCTACATGTCACTAGAGACACAGACACTCAGTGTTGCCACCTACATGTCACTAGAGACACAGTGTTGCCACCTAAATGTCACTGGAGACTCAATGTTGCCACCTACATGTCACTAGAGACTCAGTGTTGCCACCTACATGTCAATAGAGACACAGTGTTGCCACCTACATGTCACTGGAGACTCAGTGTTGCCACCTACATGTCACTGGAGACTCAGTATTACCACCTACATGACACTAGAGACTCAGTGTTGCCACCTACATGTCACTAGAGACACAGTGTTGCCACCTACATGTCACTAGAGACACAGTGTTGCCACCTACATGTCACTGGAGACTCAGTGTTGCCACCTACATGTCACTAGAGAGTCAGTGTTGCCACCTACATGTCACTAGAGACTCAGTGTTGCCACCTACATGTCACTAGAGACACAGTGTTTGCCACCTACATGTCACTAGAGACACAGTGTTGCCACCTACATGTCACTGGAGACTCAGTGTTGCCACCTACATGTCACTAGAGAGTCAGTGTTGCCACCTACATGTCACTAGAGTCAGTGTTGCCACCTACATGTCACTAGAGAGTCAGTGTTGCCACCTACATGTCACTAGAGTCACCTGCTTTGTTTTGACTCACTGACTCAGTCTCACCACAGTCTGACCTCTTTCCCACTCTGTAAAATGTGGCAAACTTGACACTTTCTGAGGCTGGAGAGAATTTAGTGGTGAAAAAGTCATGTGAGTGAGAGTGAGGTGAGTGGTGAGTAAACGAGTAGTGAGTTAACGAGTGGTGAGTTAACGAGTGGTGAGTTAACGAGTGGTGAGTTAACGAGTGGTGAGTTAACGAGTGGTGAGTTAACGAGTGGTAAGTGAACGAGTGGTGAGTAACGGAAAAAGAGGTGAATGTATGACGATTAAGAGTTGTAACTAATGAATGGTGAGTAAGAGTGGCGAGTAAATAGTGAATAGAAGTTAATGAATTAGCTAATAGGAAACTTTTTATTTGTACCGAATATATCGATTTAACTTTCCTGAATTTACCGGTGAATTACCGGTGAATTTACCTGAGAATTTATCGGTGAATTTATCAATGAATTTACCGGTGAATTTACCGGTGAATTTACCTGAGAATTAACCGGTGTATTTACCTGAGAATTAACCGGTGTATTTACCTGAGAATTTACTGGTGAATTTACCGGTGAATTTACCGGTGAATTTGCCAATGAATTTATCAGTGAATTTACCATTGAATATTTTTTTCCGAAGTAATTTCTTTAGTATACATTTATTTAAAATGATATTTTTCAGAGCACTTTTTTTAAAACTCATGAAACTGTGAAATTTCTACATTCCATTATTTTCGAGTAATAGAAAATTAATAATTTAATAGACATATTAAGAGTCTTTAACTGTAAGAATGGGGTTAAACTGTGTAATTAGTGCTATTAGATATGCCATTAAATTAAAAACATCCTATTATTTATATTGTTCACTGAGGTAATATGTGTAGATTTTCACATGGAAATTATACAGAGGAAAACATTTACACTTAGAAAAGGTATAGTAACTTGTGTAGTATAACTAAGCTATACAAGTGAAATAGACTGACTTGTGTAGTATAACCAAACTATACAAGTTGAATAGAGTGACTTGTATAGTATAACCAAACTATACAAGTGAAATAGAGTGACTTGTGTAGTATAACCAAACTATACAAGTTGAATAGAGTGACTTGTGTAGTATAACCAAACTATACAAGTGAAATAGAGTGACTTGTGTAGTATAACCAAACTATACAAGTTGAATAGAGTGACTTGTGTAGTATAACCAAACTATACAAGTGAAATAGAGTAACTTGTATAGTATAACCAAACTATACAAGTTGAATAGAGTGACTTGTGTAGTATAACCAAACTATACAAGTGAAATAGAGTGACTTGTGTAGTATAACCAAGCTATACAAGTGAAATAAAGTAACTTGTATAGTATAACCAAACTATACAAGTGAAATAGAGTAACTTGTATAGTATATCCAAACTATACAAGTTGAATAGAGTGACTTGTGTAGTATAACCAAACTATACAAGTGAAATAGAGTGACTTGTGTAGTATAACCAAACTATACAAGTTGAATAGAGTGACTTGTGTAGTATAACCAAACTATACAAGTGAAATAGAGTGACTTGTGTAGTATAACCAAACTATACAAGTGAAATAGAGTGACTTGTGTAGTATAACCAAACTATACAAGTGAAATAGAGTGACTTGTGTAGTATAACCAAACTATACAAGTGAAATAGAGTGACTTGTGTAGTATGACCAAACTATACAAGTTGAATAGAGTGACTTGTGTAGTATAACCAAACTATACAAGTTAAATAGAGTGATTTGTTTAGTATAACCAAACTATACAAGTGAAATAGAGTGACTTGTGTAGTATAACCTAACTATACAAGTGAAATAGAGTGACTTGTGTAGTATAACCAAGCTATAGAAGTGAAATATAATGAAGCTATACAAGTGCCTTGTATAGCTTCATCAAGAAAATACTTTGACCTCACTTGACACTGTTAGGTAGACACTTCGACTGTTTTATTCCCAACGTGGGAATAAATTTCTTTTAAATTAATAACACATAAAATTTACTATTTTTTAATGCTCAAGTCTATCCATTTAGTCTGAGGTGTGTACCTACCCAGAGATAAAGTTATGGTGGGGCCATAGAAGATTAATGAAGATTCCTTACCTATTCTCCTATGGCCCCACCATAACTTTCTATCTCTATCTTCTATGGCACCCCAATAACTTCCTCTCTCAATCTTCTATGGCCCCACCATAACATTCTCTTTCAATCTTCTATCGCCCCACTATAACTTTCTCTCTCAATCTTCTATGGCCCCACCATAACATTCTCTTTTAATCTTCTATGGCCCCACCAAAACTTTCTATCTGGTAATTCTTTGTAAGTTTAATAACCAAAGAAAGTGTAATTATACTGTAAAATGTTTAATTCTTTTAGATAACAGGTTTCTACTAATCATCTTAATTCTTTGTTATCAAATGCAATCTAATTTGATCTTTATTGTACCAATACATAAGGCTCAAAATACGTATCTGTTAACATAATTTGAAATACACTGAGAAGATCATATTAGATCATTTGGTCACGATATCAGGTCAATTTGACCCACTCATTGGGTCATTCTATCAGTCTGATTGAAGTCACGGAGTAATCTGATCATGGAATAATTATCGATAAATTATACAATGTCCATCTTTAATTAATGGAATAAATTATTTCATAATTCCACCTCATACTTATAATATTAATTGTACTGAAAAATATCTCAAATTGTTGAATGAAAAAGATTGTTGAGTCTTGCCCGAATGTTATAATACTTTGCCGATTGGTTAACTATTGTAATTCTTTCCGGTTCGTTCCTTTATAAGTTATATAAATAAATAAATCCAGTTACTGTCGTTCCAGTTCGAATTCATAAATATACGTATATTGGAATAATTTCTTCTGTTATGTCTATTTTGATAAGCAAGTCAGTGATGAATGGCGTGTTCCCTAGGATTTTGAAATTGGCTAGAGTAATTCCACTATAAAAATGGTGAGTACTGATACTGCAAGCTGTCTAATAACAAAGTATTCGAAAAGGATGTTCAATATCAATTGTATAAGTATTTCGAAGACTGTCATTTTTATTACTTCTCAAAAAACGGGTGCTTATCAATCGTGTGCTGGTCCATGCAGTATCTGTATGATAATTTAGATAAAGGTACCAATATTTTGTCAATATTCTTAGATTTTCAGAAGGTCTTTGATTCTGTAGACCACAGCTTGCAGTTCTATAAACTGTATCACTATATGGTGTGATAGGTTTTACCTATGGTTGGTTTAAATATTATTTCAAATGGTGTGCTCAGTAAGTTTCAATAGACAATAATAATTCATCAATTTGTTTTCTAACTCATGGTGTACCCCAAGGATCAGTTCTAGGCTCGTTTTTGTTTTTCGTCTTGATTAATGATCTTCCTCAATCTTTTTTTGCTGATGACAACACTATCACGTTTAGTTTTAGTCCACGAGATTCTAATTTAGGCAGCACCGTTGTGAATAGAGAGTTGGATCACGTTTTTATATAAGGGGTTATGTTCAAGTAAAATTAAGATAAATACAGAAACTGCAGAACTAAAACTTGAGAGCAAGTGATCAGGTTTAAGCTGTGAATGCCAAATTTCTAGAATTGCACTTGGGTGATAAATCTGAAGTTTGGTTCGCACATTGAACACTTACGTTGTCTGTAATGTTTGAGTCTTACCAACTGATATCAATATAAATTAATACTGCTCATTAATTCAATTCATCCTTATATATTACGTATGCAGTAAAATCCTGGATCAGTGCACCTAATTATCTACAAATAGAATCAGTAGGTACCTATCTACATAAAAGATATTTACGTAATATCTATAATTTGACTTATGATGGTCAGACAATGAAATATTTAGTGTTTCTGAAATATTAACCCTATATTCCTTATCTATATAATAATATGAAGATACTAATGGGTATGTTTAACACAATTAATGCTAATTATGATTGCAATATTTTGAATATGATTGCCCGCAATAGGGATGTATACCTACTCTGGTATCACCCGTCATAGAAGTGACTATGTTTTACCTAGATACAGGAGAACTATTTCATAAGATTGTATTCTGTTAAATAGTTTGCCCAAGGTAATCAACAGGTAAAGTATCTGATATTGATTAAAACTTAGGGTTTTTTCTATAAAATTGCAATTATATCAAATGTATAAGTCTGAGAATTCATTCATCTGAAATAAAATAAAAATAGTCTTAATTTAGTACTCTAAACAGCCGCTAGTAAACCCTTGGCGCCACTGTATCGACACGTGTTTATTTAAACAGTTTTTAATTCATGACTTCATAGGCCAATTTCCAAGCAATCTAGCTTCTAAAATGTTTGCAATACATAATAAATTTGATTTACAACATGTAGTATTCAATAAGTACCGTACTTAAGCCAATTATAGTGTTACCTAATCATTGCCAGTTGAAAACAAACATGGCCGCTAACTCGAAATCCTACCGCAAGATGGCGGCGCCACTTTTCATTTCCTATTTTTATAAAAGAATTTTAAAGTGTACAAAAATGTCAATGTTACTCAATTAAATGTTCTGAATCGAATTAGAACCAATAATATAGACTGTAGAGGAAAAATGAAACGATAGCATTAAAAGATCATTTCCTCCTATTTATCAATCATCTATTTCCCATCTTCAGATTGCCAATCAGCTGTCACGATTGACCTTAACCAATCACTTGACTGATGAGTGGCACACTATTAATAAATAGATAAAATAAATTTAAATGAATACTATTGGTGGGAATGAGATTGCACATTTTTCTCAGCCATCAATCCATAGTTTCTATATATATTGATCTAAGGAAATGAAAAATAAATGAAAGATTCTATGTACAAACTACAGGGTGTACCAGCTTTTCCACATTTAAAACTTTTTCAGTAATATTGGTTCGTTTTGAATTTGGTTCGTTTTGAAACAATATTCAGACGTTAAAATTTTATTAAGGTTTATATTTCACTTGATGTATGATACATTTCAGTTTGTCAGCCTTTATTTTGGATGAAATAACGGGTCTGCGATGAATCCATAGTGTTAGGCAACATTCCCAAGGTTCCTGTATTGAGCTCAATATTATTTACTCTAGATGAATCTCAATAGAAAATGAAAAGGTGTAAGATCAGATGAAAGACACTACTTTGAATTAATTAATTAATTAAAGCATACCGGTACTATAACTCTGTGCCCACAGACTCGTATTCTAGTCTCCATAACCGCCACTTCCTCCAGTGTTAGTGTGAACAGTGAAGCTAAACAGTAAAAAATGGATTGAAGTTTTTTTAAATGCCTAATAACCATTTTCAAACGAATAATTCTTTTTGATAGTATATTTGAAATTTGAAAATTATGTTTTAGAGAAATAAGTAATTATAAATCCTTTCGTTCTGACACTATAGATCTGGAAAAAAATTAAAATCGATTATTTTTGTTACATGTAGAGGTTGATCCGTTGTTCCTATTTAATATGAATTTGGCCTTTAGTGTAGCAAAGGGTTAAATAAACTTATAATAAATAGTATTATTATTTATGTCTTAAATATACTATTTATAAATTTCCATTTCACCTGTATTCTTTGTGTGTCACTCGCAAGGTGTTGGTAGAAATAACTTGGTTGTGTGTTGCTCTAGTTACATGCATAAGATGGCAACAGATAGATGCTATTGTTTCAATGAAAGAAAAGATAAAGACTGCAATGATCTCATTTATTCCTTAAGCTTTGTTGTTAAAAGGAAAATAGAAAAAAATAAAGAGTTTTAATCATACTTTTATACTACTATCTAGTTATAACGTATTAACTCAATTTGATATCAAATAATAGGATTCATTTTAAATATACTAGTGTATAACTATTAGTTTCATTTAAATGTACAGAGTTTTTATCAAAATTTTATACCTTTATCAATCTAATTTATATAGTTATAAAGTATCAACTATATATGTAAACAAATTACATAATAATTATTCATTTCAAATACACTATAATTATTACTAACTTAATGAAATCTACTTTTTAAAACTGAAAGGAATCTAATGATTGAAATTAAATAAAAATAAATAAATGAAATTAAATAAAAAGTGCTAATTTGAACTCAATTCTCTCAAACCAGTCCATTTTAGGTACCTAACAAGAGCATTTCTCATTTATCTGCGCGTCACTGTCTATAATGAGCACAGTTCGCGCATCTCTGGAACATAGACAGTAAAGGTCAAGGTCACGGTATCACAGATACGAAGATGGAGAAGTATCTGGTGCTATTTAGAGAAGAAATTACTGTATTTAGAGAAATAATTAATTGATAAATGTATTGAGTTATGATTAATTAATTGAAGAATTTTTTCTCGGATATAATTTCAGGAAATTCTTCATTTTTTCTTCCCATGACATGTATGTAATTAAATAGCATTTAAGAAATAAATATAGTAATAAAAGGAGTAGTTAAAAAATAAATGGTAGTTTTGAACACTTTTAATTGCAATTAAACTGACATGTAATTAACTATTTTCATTTTAATTTGGTAAATTAAAAAATTAACAGAGGCTTATACATGAAATGATGAAAAAAACTTCGGGTAAGTTCCGGGTTATCCGACAGTTGAAAATTTCACGCGTTGTTATTTAATGACCTCTGCTCTATGAGAACACCTTTCCTTGATGACGAATATTGTAAACTGAAGTGGATTTAGAGAAACCTGGATTCGAATGAAAAAGCAATTAAATTCCTACAAAAGTGTGACATAATACAGGAGAAGAAGATTTGCAAAAATAACCACGACAAGAATATTTATTATAAAAACCTATATTGAAGATGCAATGAGGATATCTTCAGAACAAACCAATCGGAACTATCATCATTATATAAAAATTATTTACTCTAAATACATTATTTAATATACCAATTAAGTCCGTATATTTTAAGACTAAATAATTAAATTTTAAAAGTCAGTAACTATTTTATTGTTTTTTTTTTCATTATTTTATAATTCACCCAGCAAACAGAAAATATCCGAAAAGAGCATATACTTCATTTTAAATGGTATCCACGATACCTGAGGTATCATGGATACAGATTAAAATATAAGTTAAATAAAAATTATTTTATAATCTTTTCTTACCCTACGTACATTGTGGCAGAATGTCCTTATTTAACATATTGCTATGTATCTTAAAAAATTGAAAGAATATATGCATACATTTGAAAGAAAATTGGGAAATAAATATATTGTAATCACAGTGACTCTTTCCTCTGATAGTACATCATCACAGTGACTCTTTTCTCTGATAGTACATCATCACAGTGACTCTTTTCTCTGATAGTACATCATCACAGTTAGTCTTTCCTCTGATAGTACATCATCACAGTGACTCTTTTCTCTGATAGTACATCATCACAGTTAGTCTTTTCTCTGATAGTACATCATCACAGTGACTCTTTTCTCTGATAGTACATCATCACAGTTAGTCTTTTCTCTGATAGTACATCATCACAGTGACTCTTTTCTCTGATAGTACCTCATATCACAGTGACTCTTTTCTTTGATAGTACATCATCACAGTGACTCTTTTCTGTGATAGTACATCATCACAGTGACTCTTTTCTCTGATAGTACATCATATCACAGTGACTCTTTTCTTTGATAGTACATCATCACAGTGACTCTTTTCTGTGATAGTACATCATCACAGTGACTCTTTTCTCTGATAGTACATCATCACAGTGACTCTTTTCTCTGATAGTACGTCATCACAGTGACTCTTTTCTCTGATAGTACATCATCACAGTGACTCTTTTCTCTGATAGTACGTCATCACAGTAATTTTTTATTTTGAAAATCAATTAATCATATATTTCCCCATCACTGAACTATCAGAGAAGTTAACAAACTTCAAAGAAAACATTACCTCCCACTTAAATTCTCATTAAATAATTCTACAGCAAATAATTTAATCCAAATTAAGAAACTGGAGCGTTCAAGTCATCTTTTTATTAGCAATGAAAGTATAACAAGATCGTATGTGAACGCAGCTTTTCACTGAAACACACACGTGTTTTTTTTTCTTTTCCCCATTGTTTTGCAATGTTGTTATCTGTCTTTGTACTCTTCTTTGAGAAAAAAAATAAGCAAAATAAATATTGATAGCGTTAAAAAGCTGATCTATATTAAAGTATATTGCTTGTACACTTATTTGATGTTAGATGCCGGGGTAAGTTCTTAGTTATTGCAATGTTCCACAATTTCGATCATTTTAGAAAATGTATAGAATAATAACTATTAATTTCAATTTTAATTAGTATCCATGATATCTGATTTTTGTCTATATTACCTGATCAGTATCCATGATACCTGATTGGTATCCATGATACCTGATTGGTATCCATGATACCTGATTGGTATCCATGATACCTGATTGGTATCTATGATACCTGATTTGTATCTATAATACCTGATTGGTATCTATAATACCTGATTGGTATCTATAATACCTGATTGGTATCTATGATACCTGATTGGTATCCATGATACCTGATTGGTATCTATGATACCTGATTTGTATCTATAATACCTGATTGGTATCCATGATACCTGATTGGTATCTATGATACCTGATTTGTATCTATAATACCTGATTGGTATCTATGATACCTGATTTGTATCTATAATACCTGATTGGTATCTATGATACCTGATTTGTATCTATAATACCTGATTGGTATCTATGATACCTGATTTGTATCTATAATACCTGATTGGTATCCATGATACCTGATTGGTATCTATGATATCTAATTGGTATCTATGATACCAATTAAAATACGAGTTAAATATTAATAATTAAAAACTCATTTCTAACCAAATATGAGAAACCGTTTGATAAATTTTAAAATACTATATTCTATTTTTACTAATTTAACTACTATTACTTCCCTATTCTATATGTTCCCTTTATCACTCTAATTAGTTACTCATGACTTCCATTACGTGTCAGCTTTATTTAGAAGATGCCCACAGATGCCCATAAATCTCATCTTTTTCTAATAACAAAAACGTGACTGCAGATCAACAGAACATTTTTTGGTGAAAAGAAAACGATAAGTCAAGCTGTTGTGAAACACATGTTGTAGAATAACCTATTTGTGTCAAATATAACCTATTGGTGTCAAATGTACCCTATTTGTATGTATCAAATATAACCTATTTGTGTCATATATAACCTATTTGTGTCAAATATAACCTATTTGTGTCAAATATAACCTATTTGTGTCAAATATAACCTATTTGTGTCAAATATAACCTATTTGTGTCAAGTCTAACCAATTTGTGTCAAATCTAACCTATTTGTGTCAAGTATAACCTATTTGTGTCAAATATAACCTATTTATGTCAAATGTAAACTATTTGAGTCAGATATAACCTATTTGTGTCAAATATCACCTATTTGTGTCAGATATAACCTATATGTGTCAAATATAACCTATTTGTGTCAAATGTAACCTATTTGTGTCAGATATAACCTATTTGTGTCAAATATCACCTAAAATTTGTGTCAAATATCACCTATTTGTGTCAAATATCACCTAAAATTTGTATCAAATATCACCTATTTGTGTCAAATATCACCTATTTGTGTCAAATATCACCTATTTGTGTCAAATATAACCTATTTGTGTCAAATATCACCTATTTGTGTCAAATATCACCTATTTGTGTCAAATATAACCTATTTGTGTCAAATATCACCTATTTGTGTCAAATATCACCTATTTGTGTCAAATATCACCTATTTGTGTCAAATATCACCTATTCGTGTCAAATATCACCTATTTGTGTCAAACTATCACCTATTTGTGTCAAATATCACCTATTTGTGTCAAATATCACCTATTCGTGTCAAATATCACCTATTTGTGTCAAACTATCACCTATTTGTGTCAAATATAACCTATTTGTGTCAAATATATCCTCATTTTCTATGTTAAGTCATATTTTTATAACTTATCAATGTCATAGTTGTACAATATACAATATTATACATATATTATTTATGTCATATTTATGAAATATGAGTCCAGTTTTAACTTTTATTCATATTCAACCTATTTTATGGGATAAAATTCATTCATTAAATTTGGCTTTAGTTTATGGTGAATAAAACAAAGCAGAATCATTAATTTATTTTTTGTACGATGTTTCACCAATCTTTTTATTTGATTAATCATAAATAAAAAGTTATTGAGATATATTTATTACGTAAAAATGTCTATCATTAAAATCTGAATTCGCGTCATCTTTTTCTAATATGAACAAAAATTGTTATATTATTACTATAATATTTCTCTGGTATTTCAAATTTACATCATTCAAAATGAAGTTTGTTTCAGAAATATGCAGCATATGTTCACAGTATATTTTGACTCCATATGTATAGTGAATTATAGATATTAAATAAAGGCCATTTCCACCGTCATTAAATAACTATCAATAAATATATAGCTATACATTAAATAATTATCGATAAACATATACCTTGAAATGAAATAAATATCGATAAAAATATAGCTTTTGTTAAATAACATGTTTTATAACGTGTAATAATTGAACACGTGTAAAGTAGAGACAAATTTAACGTATATTAATTTCTTTTGCTGATTAAATTAATACAACTATTTAAATAACCACTTTTGTTTAATTCAAGTATGAATTGATTTTATATGAAAGTATTTTATTTTAACCATTTTTTAAAATTTTGGCATTAATGAAAAAGTAATAATGAAATTTGGTAGAAATGAAATTTAGAAATAATCAAAATTAGTATTAATGAAAATTAGCAATGAAAAAAGTAAATATAATGTACATTCATTTCACAGAATAAACTTCTCCAAAACAGTGCCAATATTTTTTCCAATTCTGGTGACAAGGAAATAGTGTCACAACAAAGAACAAAAACAATAAGGATAAAGGTTAAGGGAAGGTACTGACCTAGAAATAAATTAATGGGGTAATTTGAGGAAGGGGGGCATATACCCCCCCTCCCCTATGCGAATTTCCTAGTGTACACGCGCCGTCCAAAATGACTGTCTTTTTACTATATCAAATTTATGTTCACTGATGGTAGATTAATTAATGTAATAATTATTATTCCTGATTGCGCTTTTACTCCATTATTTTCAACTGAATATAATAAAATAAAATTAGTTATTTTAACCATTTACTGAACTGATATCAGAATAATTTCCTATCCATGCTATCAGCTGCTTGCCAAGCGTATTAGTAGGTTAGTGTGACGGACAGACAGACATGAAATAGAAAGGGCTCCTCAAGCAAGAAGGATTTATTCCTGGGATATTAAGGGAATATCCCAGGAATAAATTCTTATTGCCTGGTTTAGGTATTCTGACCTTTTTTCAAGCTTGTAGTGGAAGTTTCCTACCAAGCTTGATAATCAATAGCTATATTATAATCAATAGCAATAATCAATAGCAATAATCAAGAGCAATAATCAATAGCAATAATCAATAGCAATAATCAATAGCAATAATCAATAGCAATAATCAATAGGTATATTATAATAAAACAGTGATGCTTACTGTATGAAAAACAGTGGTAGGGTATGTTCCAAGTTATCGGTCGGTTCCACATTTTCGATTGTATAAGTAAGAAATATATAAAAATTTTACTTTTTTTTAGTTGGTATCCATGATACCTGCAGGTATCATGGATACCAACTAAAATAAATGATAATTATATAGTTTTTTTCTTATATTCTCGTGGAAAAAGTAGGAGGAGCTTAGAAAAAAGTCTGGTGGAAAGACTTCAAAAGCCCTACGTGTGTACGGTCCTTTAGTTAGCTGTAATAGTGTGAATTGTAGATATTTAAAACTGATAAAAGAGCACATTGATGTTGTATTCAAAATATGTATAATTATATTTATTTTCATTAATTTGGAATAGCAGAAATAAAATTCATTTTAGAACATGATGGTTTATTAAATAAAATTCTAATGTTTTGAAAATTAATTATAATTAATTTATTTTGTAATAAACTGTGATTATCAATCGTGATTATTTAATACTGTAAAACAATAATTAGGATAAAAATAACTAATAACAATTTTTTTAAAAAGCAACAAAATTATTTTACGGAGGAAATTTAAATAATATAAGTTGAATAATTTAAATAATATAAATAAAATAATTAATAACAATAATTTTAGAAGCAAAATTATTTAATGGAAGAGATTTAAATATTATAAATAAAATAAATTAGAATAATAAAATCCCACAAACTTTTACCCCACCTAACCCTCATTTACCCCGGCTTTTCCCCAAATCGTTTTCAGGGGTGTTTATTTTCCCCACTTTTCCCCACAGCTGATGAATATTTTCCCCATGCATTAAATAGGGGACTCTGAAGAACTGCATTACCCCATACTCTTTGCGGAACATTTTATTTGCCCCATCATCCACTGTAATGGGGTAAACCGATTGGGGCTTCAGGGACCTGGGGAAAGTGGAGAAAATTGGTTTAAAAAGAACAGTAATGGGTAAAAAGAACAGTAATGGGTAAAAAGAACAGTAATGGGGTAAAAAGAATAGTAATGGGGAAAAAAGAACAGTAATGGGGTAAAAAGAACAGTAATGGGGTAAAAAAAGACAGTAATGGGGTAAAAAAAGACAGTAATGGGGTAAAAAGAACAGTAATGGGGTAAAAAGAACAGTAATGGGGTAAAAAGAATAGTAATGGGGAAAAAAGAACAGTAATGGGGTAAAAAGAACAGTAATGGGGTAAAAAAAGACAGTAATGGGGTAAAAAAAGACAGTAATGGGGTAAAAAGAACAGTAATGGGGTAAAAAGAACAGTAATGGGGTAAAAAAAGACAGTAATGGATAAAAAGAACAGAAATGAGGTAAAAAGAACAGTAATGTGGTACAACAGAAATTAATATTTTATTTTTTATCTGCATTATTTTCAATAATATTAACTGTTTAAAAATAATTCTATACTATTAATGAATAAATCTATTATTGTAAGAAAAAATAAAAGGGGAATTTTTTAATAGTGTTTGAAATTAAATGGTGTTATTTCTTCATTGGACTTCATTTCCTTTATAACTCTAATATATTTCACAAGTCGAACCAATTTAAATGATAAAAATGTTATTCATGGAAAAATTAAATCATTAAGATTTCACCACAGAAATGTCAACGCAGTTAATAGTAAATAAAAACGTTAAATGAACGTTCAATTAACGGTTGATTGGAAATAAAAACGTTTATCCTTTAGTGAAATAATGTCAATTTTCTATAAATTGTGTATATTTATTTGAAATAATATGAAATAAATAAATAAATATTACAATTAATAGAAAGATAAATGTTAATTATAACTATATGGAAGACAGTACTTTATGGTAAGTAGTACTATATGTTAAATCCGGATGGTATTATAATAGTTTTAAAATAGTTATAGTATCAGGATTCTTATAAAATTATTAATTTCAGAAAAACGCGTAGAAAACATTAAAAATTAAAAAGAGTCATTAGTATTTAAATTCACGTATTATTCATTATAATTTAAGTTGTATTTAAAAAATCCTATTACACTTTTATAATAAATTTCTTTGGTAATATTTTCATCTGGAAAGATTGATAGTTGTGCAGCATTTAAATCTCTAATGTGATTCACATTTATTTAATGTGATTCACATTTATTTAATGTGATTCACATTTATTTAATGTGGCTCACATTAATTTAATGTGATTCACATTTATTTAATGTGATTCACATTTATTTAATTTGACTCACATATATTTAATGTGACTCACATTTATTCAATGTGATTTACATTTAATGTGACTCACATATATTTACTGTGTTTCCCATTTATTTAATATGATTCACATTTATTTAATGTGATTCACATTTATTTAATGTGATTCACATTTATTCAATTTGATTCACATTTATTTAATGTGTTTCACATTTATTTGATTTGATTCACATTTATTTGATGTGATTCACATATATTTACTACTGTGTTTCACATTTATTTGATGTGATTCACATTTATTTACTGTGTTTCACATTTATTTAATGTGTTTCACATTTATTTGATGTGATTCACATTTATTTGATGTGATTCACATTTATTTGATGTGATTCACATTTATTTACTGAGATTCACATTTATTTAATGTGATTCACATTTATTTAACGTGTCTCACATTAATTAATTATGTTTCACATTAATTTAACGCTATTTACTCACGAGAAGTTGGAGCGAGGATACCCCACTAGGAATAGTGTTTTGTTTTGGTAGTGTAACCACCAGGTGGCGTCATGCAGCTCTCTGACGTCAGTGTTCCATATTCCAAGAGTCTGGAATGAAAGGAAAAACAGTTAGGAATAGTGACAATTAATTCACTACCTTCATTATATTCAAAAAGGGCATACTGGCAATTAACAGATGACAAATATATACCTGATGAAAATTTCAAAATTATCTGTATCCTCGTACAGTAGAACTCCTCTATAATGAACTCCTGCATAGTGAATGTAGTGTCCTGAGTAAGGAAATAGCCTCTATAGTGAATAAATTTCTTTGTTTGTCATGAATGGTCATCAGTTTTCTAAACTTGATGGCTATTCATGACACACTAAAGAAAATTGTTCTCTGTTCGGAGTAGTTCCTCAATCAGGTTACTATACTCTACTGCAATTTGTTATTTAGTATATATTTATTTTTCATTTGTTCCTAACACTTTTACAAAATTTCAATTAAAAACATCCTTTAACAGTTACTAAAAAATTTGTACAGTGTTGGTTCCTAAAAGAATTGAAATCTTACAGAACCTAAAAATCACAAAACTTAAAAATTTTGTTACAAGGTTCTAGATTAAAAATTGATTCAGTAAAAAATAAAAATGCCCACGATGACGATGTTATAAAAAACAATAATTACTCACATCGGCAATAGAGGCATATATCTTCTCGTTAACACTTCTATCTGTGTAGTTAATGCCTTTGACTGTTCTGTTCATCACATGGGGCTGATCTATGTAAATTACATAGCTAGAGTTCTGTCAGAAAAATAGGGGGATAAATTGGTCAGAAAATATATGATAACAATAAATTGAAAGAAAAAATTATAACAAACGAAAGAAAAATTGCAAAAATTCAATTCGAAAAAAAATCAAAATTATAAATTTAAAAAAAGTTAAAAATTAAAAAAAAAATATAATTCAAACAAATATATTCAAAAAATAAAATCGAAAAAATAAAAAGAAAAAGTATTTTCAGTATCTAATTATCTACTGCCATAGATATTTAATTATAGACAATGAACGATATCTCTCACCAAATACTTATTACAGTACAAAGCTAATTACCCCGTCATCAGGCAGTTCAATATCGGCAGCATCAGGTTCCAAAGGAGTAGCTTTTTGAATCTCCTCGGCCATCATCTTGTTGTACACGTCACTGACTAAAAAGTCTACGCTCATCAACTCCACCTTTGGCTTGAGGTTGATAGTTCTGGAGCTGTAATGTTTTTCTGTGAAGTAGTCTGGACGAGCGTGCAAACCTAAAAGAAAAACACTCTAAAAAACATGCTTTAAACAATATCTACATAATTTTGGATTTTTTCTTAAATTAATATTTAGAAATGAGTCAATTCAAAATTGATCAATTTAAAAATTTGATATATATGACCCTTAGAAAATTTAATAATAAAAATAAAAGAAGTAGTTATAGTGGAGCCATAGAAGATTGACAGAAAACCAAATCAATCTTCTACGGGCCCACCATAACTTTATCTTTTATTTTACATAACTTATTATATAATTTTTTTGATATATAGTTAACAAAAACATATCTTACCCACTATACCCCCATGAAAAGCTCTGTTCACATCAGGAATAATGCATTCCTTCTTGCTCTTCAATAGCCCCATTCCAACCATGAAATCCCAGTCGTGAATCTGAATGTGGAAATACGATAACAAGTATAAATCAACATCAAGTAGAGTAAAATATGAACCTGGGATAATAATTACTGAAACGTTAAAGATTGTCATGTGAAACAATTTATTCAAGAATACAATAAAATTAATACACAAGTAAGTATATAGAAGAGAAGATTTAAATCTAAAAATGTATTCCAGGTCCCTGTTATGCTCAAAACCGGCTTCTAGGGATTTCTCCTTTAGCGATATAAAAAAAACCGCAAGTGTGACAAACAAAACTCACAACAGAAGCAGGGAACCATTTAGGTAGAATATGTATCACGAATTTTCTCGGTATCATCCATCCGTAGGCTGGGAAGCTGTCCACCCGGTAGAGTTGCGAGGCGTTGAACGCGGTGTGGGGGTACGACAAATGGTTAAAAGCGGAGACACAGTAAACACTATCGTCCAGATCGAAGATTCTGGAGGTGTGCTGCATGAATCTGAAGAAAAATATATTGAGTAATGACTGCTATATAAATTAGACATAAGGAAATTTACCAGATGTGAACAAATATGAATGAAAATTTTAATAGGTTGTTAATAGAAAATCGCATAAAGTATAGTAATTATGGATAGAAAATGTTTCCTTTCTAAAATTAATATAATAAATAACTTCTAAACCTCTACCTTCTTAAATTCTTACCTGTAGAAGTCAGGTGACAGCACCAAATCATCTTCTAGTATAATGTAGTTTTCAGCACCAGAGTATTTCTCCAACCCGTGGTAAAGAGCGAACCTCAGGTTACGTGATACTGTCGTGGAGTTCGTTCCTTCGGGTCTGTCAAATAAAAAAAAATGATTACCTATTCCTCCATGACGGATACTCCAGATGACAAATTTAATTTTTTTCTATTAGAATCAACAGAAATAAAAAAAAATCATTTTTCAAATTTCAATTGTTAGATTGAAAGAGTTAAAAAATTTCACTCACGGAATGCACTCACTTGTGTTGTATAACTCACTTGTGTTGTATAATAGACAATCCAAGGATGTAGGCTAGTTTTGCAGCTCCTTCGTGCCAACCATCTATAACGATGGTGAAGAGTCCAGTGTGAACACCATCCTCATTGCCCACACTCTCCAACAGTCTGTTAGAAAAATAGTATAATCAAACAGGAAAATTTATAATAAGCAGATCAACTATTATTCAACTTTTTATAATAATTTTTTATATCATTACACTGAAATACGCGTTTTACTTTCGAGTCGCAAATTTCACGTCGAAAGAAAAAGATTACACGCAGTTTGTTTTGAATACTAGCTTAGTAGGTATGATAATCTAGCTGTTAAATATTGAATATTCAGTAAAGGCACAAAAAACGAGAAACTTAATTCAGAAACCTTAGTAATTTTTAAACTTTCACTTGCAGCTTAAATGAATACCGACTATGATTCATGTTTGCTCACAAAATTCTAACCGAAAATCCAAACAAAGAGTGTACAATCTTTTTCTTCTGCGTCATATTAGTGTTTCGTATATACAATTAGGGTATATAGTATATAAATAAATATATACTGAACACGATTTTATGCTCTTTTCAGATTAATGATATTATTAGACATTAGTTCTATAACATTTTGCAATAAACTCATTTTTCCTGGTCGAGGTTCGGAGAGGGACTTTAAATTAAGGAAATATAAGAAAATAATACCGTAGATGAGGAATAAAATCTAACACTATTGAAGTTAAATTTTTTGATTAGAAGTTATGGTGGGGCCATAGAATATTAATTAGGGTACCTTCTTAATTCTATGGCCCACCATAATACCTCACTTAGTAAAGGAGCAATTGGAAAATAAAAATATATTATAGGAGGAATGAAAAAGAATAGCGGATAAATATGAAATAATAATTTGATTGTGGGTCTTCCTATTGATAAGTTTATGTATCACAAATAGCACGAGCATCAATCATTTTTTTTAATTCAATCAATCTCTCATTGAAATATATTTAAATACTTTAATGCTTTGCAAATAGTATTTTTCCTAAATCTAATGATTCACTACTTACTGTATATCATCATGATAAAACTCCAGGTGTATAGTTAGTATATTTACACACTTGTTACCTGAATAGCAAGCGAGTACGAGAACCAGCTAGAACAAGCATCGGGATGTCTTTTTTGTAAACTGACGTCTGAAAAGAACATTAAAAACTATCAAGAGCAAGAATATTAAAAGTCTACCCAAAGAAAAGATAACGGTACAGAAAACCAATTAATTTTCTATGGTCTCCGCCTCCAAGTTTTTTATGGGTAGTACAGTTAGATAGTTCAACAGTAGTAGTATTTACTTATGAAATGAACATTTTAATATGGAAAATAGAAGGATAATTCACCTTAGGTTTGGAGGGTATGACGAAAGGATCCTTGCATCTACACAAGCTGCCAAATCCATCGTGCGTCTGGCAGAACTGAATCCTGGCTTTCCACTGGGGTATGTGTCTCTTCCAAGCCGAACACGAGTAATACTCGTACACATAATCTGTAAATTAAGAAAGTTTCAAGCGTGAAGACTACCTTCAATAGTATATAATGCATTTATCATATATGAAAAAAATATAGCTAAAATAATTAATATTATCCAAATATGATATCAGCATTTCAAAGATGGTTGCAGTATCACCAATTATGAGGAACAAGTAATAGTCGCGACCAATGAGTTAATAATGTATATACGATATTAACTATGCATATTTCATTATAAAAATATTAATTTGATCGATGGAGGGAGTTACTCACAGAATGGGTCCTCGTGCACAATTGGTCTAGCGTCCAATAACATAGGAGAAGACGTCTTGTTCTGTAGTCCCGATATATTTCTATTATAAAGGAGCACAACTGTTTCTTTATCTTCAATATCCCTTACAGAGTTTATGATAGAGTTGTACCAGTTAACCTGTCTAACGTAGTAGTCAGGTTGTGATAGGTAACTTCCCAATCTCTCTAGGGTTCTGTTGTAAATCACTGGATTTCGCCATAAATATGGCGATACGACGCCATCTTGATTTTTAAGTCGCCTAGATCTTGTATCTACTTTTGAATTGTTTTTAATGACACTTTCATTGTTTTTCAATGTGTTTCTAAGTTTAATTGTGTTTTTATCAGTTGTCTGTTCAAATTGGAGTGGATTAGGTTGATCATCTGAATACTTTATAAGATTTGGACTGAATGATTCGGCGATTGTCTGACCACTCTTGTAGAAAACCCAACTCCAAGAATCACGATATCTGTAATAGAAAATTAATTTATTTGTTAAAAAGAGAAGAGGTCATTTATCTATATTTATCTTCTTTCTTTATCTATTAGAGAAAAATTGAAGGTAATAACACCAATTGAAGTATATTTAAATGATAATAATAAATCAATATACTATTTATATTCAAAAAGATAAAAAAAATGAAAATATAGGTACTGTGAACTATGTGCAATACCTTGATCTTGTATTTACTATTTCTTTTGTATTGAAAATTGATGAATAAATATATTTCTATATGATTAAGATATTTGTGATTCTAATTAATAAATAAATAAATAATAACATACAAATAATAATAACATATTTCATAAATCTAATTAAATTTCCTATTTCAAGGCAGCATAAATCCACTGCCAAGAAAATAGCAAATTAGATCAAAAATGCTATTTTTAGCACCCAACTCAATCATCCTCTGATTATTTCATCTCCTATAATTCTCTTACTTCACCTTCGCACGAATAAGGAGATTTTCCCTCTCAAAATAATATCAATTAACGGACAAATTGATGGGAAACGAGGCCAATTTATCATCATTGTTCTCTTCCATTCTCCTTCCCTGCACATAATAGGTCGTAAATAAAGCTATATAGCTTGTAATTGCTACACCTCTGGCTCATTTACAGTACACTCTACTGTCTCAAATAACATCATGTCGACTATTTTAGCGCCAATTAACTTTAATTGAATAGAGGATATATTAAAAAATAATGCAAAGAAGTATACAGTCAAAGAAAAGTTTACCTGTGATGATTGTTAACAGTTAACCAATTTTGTGTTTACAAAAAGAAACTTTACTAATTGTAATGATTTTTGGTATTTAAAAATAAGTAAAAGTTTACAAATTTGTAAAAGTTGAAAATAATAAACTGTCATTTGTGATATTGGGAACATGCAGTGACGCTTTTCTCTGGTAGTACATCATCACAGTGACTCTTTTCTCTGATAGTACATCATCACAGTGACTCTTTTCTCTGATAGTACATCATCACAGTGACTCTTTTCTCTGATAGTACATCATCACAGTGACTCTTTTTTCTGATAGTACATCATCACAGTGACTCTTTTCTCTGATAGTACATCATCACAGTGACTCTTTTCTCTGATAGTACATCATCACAGTGACTCTTTTCTCTGATAGTACATCATCACAGTGACTCTTTTCTCTGATAGTACATCATCACAGTGACTCTTTTCTCTGATAGTACATCATCACAGTGACTCTTTTCTCTGATAGTACATCATCACAGTGACTCTTTTCTCTGATAGTACATCATCACAGTGACGCTTTTCTCTGATAGTACATCATCACAGTGACTCTTTTCTCTGATAGTACATCATCACAGTGACTCTTTTCTCTGATAGTACATCATCACAGTGACTCTTTTCTCTGATAGTACATCATCACAGTGACGCTTTTCTCTGGTAGTACATCATCACAGTGAC
>CANNZV010001710.1:0-133577 GCA_947561585.1 Caprella mutica
AGAACAGTTGCGTGCCGCAGTAGGAGGAGATTTGAGGCTGTTATTAAAAACAAGGGGGGACATTTTGAATAAATTTATGATTTTTGAATTCTTAAAACCCTTATGTAATAATACATAACTGTAAATTATTAAATATATTTTTCGTTGGATTATAATATGCACTTTTATTTGCTTCCAAACTTACGCCCCACCCTGTAGATCTATAGGTACTTACCTTCGATTTACAATATTTACATGTCATAGTTCCATCAGAGAGTTCAAAGTCTGGATATTCCTCAAGAATTTCCTTTATTAGCACATCCACTTGTTTCCGTTGTTTAGGCATACCTATTCTTAAGTTTCCAAGAGACAAAAAAACAATGCAAATAATGAACTTTACTGCAGATGTGTATATATGGAGATTCAAATGAACAGAGATAAGTTACCGGTTGAACAAAGTTCCAATAATATTAGATATGACTGCATGTAGTAACGATAGACTTTTAAGTAATTTTATATTTGATAATCAAGGCTGCTGCATTGAGTAGAACGTAATTTGTAATTGTTCAATAGAACTTTTCATCCTATAAATGATGCAATCGTATATAATATTCCATATATGTATCTTCCAGTACACTAATTAACATATACTGTAATGAAAGTGCATATACCTTACTGTTAGAGCATATGCCTTATTGTTAGGGCATATGCCTTACCGTTAGAGCATACGAGTTATTATTAAGGCATATGCTCTAACCAAAATATGATGCATCATATGCTTTTATGATAAATGCATATTGTCCCAGCCCTGGTCATAACTTTCTTTTATTCATTAGCCTAAAAGAATTTTTAAATTAAAGAAGTTTATTAAAAGATAAAAGTATCTGTATAGCCGTATAGGTAATTACTTATAAGTTTATGAAAATAGAGAAAAACGTTTGTCAGCAACTTAATGATTGTTGTCATTAAATTGAGACGTAGGATAAATTATTATCATTTTAAAAACACAAATTTCAATAACTTCCACATTTTGGCCAATATATAGAATGAATTTAAAAAGATTATACACACAAGGACTTTGAAAAAGAAGAGAAATTTGTTTTATCAACAACATTAGTCATCACTATTAATTTATTGAAATTCTGAATGCAGAAAATCTTTGGATTATAACCGAGACAGGTTATAGCCCGTCCAGCAAATCATTTAAATGTGAAAAAAATGTGCGAAGCTATTAAAAATCATATCTTTAGACGATTAAATGCTCTTGTGTGAATGATTATAATATAAAATATTCGTGAAATAAGATTTGACAAAACTATAAGTAAAACTATATACATTTATTACAAAGTTGAAAACGTGTATTATAGGCGAACAAATAATTTATAGGTGTAAAAGAAGCAAAGTTATTTAAAATCATATCTGAAGAGGATTATTTAATGTTCTCGTGTGAATGGTTGTTATATATATATATTTGGAATTAATGACATTTAACAAAGCTAAAACTAGAAATCTACTTTTACCTCAAATTGGAATAGTTATTACTGTAGGGCTGGGACAATATGCTCTAAAAACTATAGATCCCGAAAATATCATAGACGAAACTAAATGAAATGATATCGAATACTATATACCGCTAGTGTAGAACCATTCAATACTCTTTAATTCTCTCCGTCTATAAATTTTTTTGAGATCTATAGTTTTTAAAGCATATTGTCCCAGCCCTGGAACTTATTAGTTTCAATATTAGAACGAAAATTGGTCGAAAGTAAATTGCATAAAAACATACAAGAGTAAATCGTATGAAATATATACCAATGTTAATTGAATAGAAAATTTCAAAATAATAATTATTCATTTCAAATTATAAAAATTACATGTATTCATTACAAAATGAACATTACATGGATGATACAAATGAAACTATATGTTTATACTTTTAATTTAAATAATATACAAAAATAATATCTAATCACTTGTCGAAAATCAGTATTAATCACCCCCCCCCCCCCCGGCCCTCCTCTAGATACATATATTGTCCCCCATTTCACCCAATTACCCCGACATTTCACCCCAGCAATAGGCTCCTCCTTAATGGGGGATTTTTGAGCGCGGACGAATACTCTTTAAAATGCCATATGCAAAAAATAAGAAAGGTCAAAAATACTAAAATAGCATACTACAGCTGACGGATACACTTTTTCTGATAGTACACTAGAGTGTACAGTGTTGCCATGCAATCAATAGAATTAAAAAAAATTAATACTATATAAGCATGGAATTGCTTCATACAACTATCAAAAAGATAATTAACTAAATATATATTCGTGATGACATCGAATTTTAATGGTACGATTCATTTCAAATTAAATTTTTCAATTTTCCCTAAATTTCAATGCACGATCACCGCCATATCGACTCGTCTAGTGTAATAGCAATTTTCAGAATGATGAGCGCCATATCTGTAGAGAGAGACAACACCGCCATGGCGAGCGCCACAGTGTAATATGGGCTTTAAGCCCGTAATGAAATGAATCGTAGCATTAATATTCGATGTCATCACGAATAATATATAGTAAATTATCTTTTTGATAGTTGTGTGAAGCAATTACATCCCTATGTAAAATATATGTTCATAATTTATATAAGCTGTTAAAACTCATAGTCTATGCTCTTAAAAACTGTTCCAATAATATTATCATGATAACTAATTTCTTATATGCATGTTGTATCAATAGCCAGTGTTCAATAAAACTTCCTACGAATCAGTTGATTTATCTGCTGTCACCTCTTAACGTCCATATACCTGCATTATACCTGACTAAATCTCAGCGAATTAGTATCCTACTACTGATACGACTAGTTAAAACTTTATACCTATATAGTATTAATTTTTTGAATTCTATTGATTGTATGGCAAAACTGTACACTCTACAGAGAAGCGTTAATTCTTTTTATACAAAACCTGATTATTTCTTATGCAGATTCTATAATGTATCACTCAGTAGCCATACAAAGTTTTAAATATCTTGTAAAATGAAAAAAAAAACTTCTTTTTCCACTACTTCAAATCTCTTTAGCAAGCAAGCTTCAGTGACCATTTCATCACCTCTAAAACGGTGGCGGTGTTCGTTCTATCGCGCTGTGAGTGATCACAATTTCATGGCGCTCGCCATGGCATTGTTCAGTATTAGAGTGAAAAGGGGCGGAGTTAGGGAGAAAAATAACAAAACTGTGGCGACCGCCACAGTGTAATAAGGGCTAAACAAAAGAAATTTAGCCTAAAGAACGGTCAGTCTACCTAACAAGTAACCTAATACTATCATTGCCAGTAATAATGCATTGAACTTCTGAGGTTTATTGATGGTAAATGAAGTTTTTCATTTTTCAAACAAATTTCTTCACTGATAATTCGTATTAGTTAAGTTAGTGATTTTAGAATTTTAGCGTAGATTGTGTAACACTAACCACACGCAGAATAAAGTTTCATGTTCATCACTACTTATCATAAAAATAGAGTATACTTATGAACAGGGCTGGGACAATATGCAGTTATCATAAAAGCATATGATGCATCATATATTGGTTAGAGCATATGCCTTAATAAAAATTCATATGCCCTAACAATGAGACATATGCTCTAACAGTAAGGTATAAATATGCACTTTCATGGCGGCATTTATTTATCATTTTGTTATTCACATAACTCAAAAAGGATTCAACCAAATTGCCTGAAATTTGGTGGGACGATTGGTCATTATCAAATAACCATTTAATCAGATTTTGGGAGTGAACGAGCTAAAGGTCAAGGTCATTTATAACTCGAGTATTATTGAATGGTCAAAGTCATTTACAAGATTTGCAAGGTATGCACCTTACGAGTGCATTTACAAGATTTGCAAGGTATGCACTTTACGAGTGCCCGTCATCAAGTTTAGTAGTATATTGTATAAAAAGTTCCCGGAAAGAAGCCCACAGGAAAGAAACTCACAGGAAAAATGCCCACAGGGAAAAATGCCCACAGGGAAAAATGCCCACAGGGAAAAATGACTACAGGGAAAAATGACCACAAGAAAAAAAGACCACAGGAAAAAAGCCCACATTTACATAATTGTTTTTTAACGGCAAATATTCTTAATTACAGTTTTTTTAAGTTTCTTTTATAAAGTTTAATGTCAGCTTTCAGCCATTCCAACTATTTCGCCGACGTAAAAAATATTGGATGCAAACAAAGTACTCCATGAATGCAGGTCATTTAAAAAGGAATCTGACGAAAAGAACCAGTGGTCGCACTTATGGATGGAAGAGGTGGTAGTAAATGAAGCTTACGAGCCTACCTAACACAAATCTAAGACCTCGTAGTTGATGAGCATAAACCTAGCGCTATTCTCCAAAACTGAAAATGACGTTAAAAATTCTAAATATGATAAAAGAAAATCTATATTCCAAATTACAACAGTTCGGAAACTAAGGGACGCCATCCCCTTCTCTTCCATTTAACTCAAACAGCTTCAGGATTGAGCCCACCAGGCGTGGAGCCTGCGGTTTAATTTGACTCAACACGGGCAATGGTAAAATGAAAATCACGGATGATTTTCAAATTTATATACTATAAAATTTAATTCCAAAAAGTATTCAATTAATCTTAGCAAAGGCTTTCAAAATGAGACTAAAGGTGCAAGACTTAGAAAACAAATTGAATATTCGTGCCTTTTAAAATTATGTAGTTGTGGGCTTTTTTCCTGTGGGCCCTTATACCTGTGGTCATTTTTCCCTGTGGGTATTTTTCTTGTCGGCATTTTCCTGTGGGGTTTTTTCTTGTGGGCATTTTTCCTGTGGGCTTTTTTCCTGAGGGCTTCTTTCCGGTCACCGTATAAAAGTATCATGTATGTATTTTATGCAGTCATTGTTAAAAAAATATTCTGTTATAAAAATCTAATTTCTGAATCAAAAATGCTTCTTATAACCTCATCTGAAAATACTATTGATGACTATTGTAGTTACCGTGAAATAAACACCACAAAAATGTCTCTGTTTTCTATGTTTATGCACTGTAATAATAACATCAAGACATGCTTGACAATTATTGCAGATTTCAAAATAACGAGGTGTTATAAAAACGGGGCCTGCCTGTATATGATTAAAAAAAGTATACATCTACTCAACGAAACACAAATGCTACCCCTTACAGAATATATCAAACTACACGCATCTCAATATTGTTAAAAGAATTGGTAAGCATTCAGTTTTAATATTTTACAGTTGCTGGCCAGCAGGTGAAAATGATTGCAATAAGAATTAAGACAAAAACCATGAATTTCTATTTACCATCAACAAAGGGTGTTTTTTCTACTTTTATATTGCTGAATATATATGTATATATATAATATATCATATAAAATAAATACACTTATTAAACATAATACAAAATAACAGATTTCGTGGATGAAATGTTCGTGGACGATTCTGCATACATAAGCTTTGCAAATAACAGGTGGTAAGTGATTTTGATAATGGAGCCAATTTACCTTCTGACTGCTTCATCGAGTCCCTTGTATTAAATTTCTTTCTGATGTCAGCGATATGGCCTGTGCCTCTTAAGTAGACGTTTAGCCCTCCCCTCTGAAGTTTACTAAATATTCACTGGGAGGAATTTAGCAGGGTGGGATATATCTGGAACCGGAGAAGCTTCCACTTTGAAAATTTCAAGCATCATTTGATTATTCAATGTTACTCAAGTTTATAATTTTAATTATTTTTTTGTTAGGCTTTATCTAAGTGTGTATTTCTTGTTCTCATAGTTTGTGTCGCTGTTCCAAAAAAAAAAAAAAAATTGCGTACATTATAGAAATAATTTTATTACCCTTCAGATAGATATATGTAGAATTGGGAAGTCTGCAGAGACTTTAATAGACGATGGTTATTCCATTCAAGTTAACGGTAAAATTCAATGAACAGTATTTCATTTAAAATCGACATTTTCAAAATAATGCATTTTATGAAATTAGTATCACCAACTAATCTAACTTATATTTTAAACTTCGTAATATTCACGTTCGTTTTTAAATTCACATGTGCATACGTAAGAGCATATGAACATATCTTAAGGTCATACGGTCATATCTTGAGAGAATATTTTTAGAGCATACAGTCATATTTCAAGAGCATATGGTCATATTTTTTAGAGCATATACGTCATAGATTCATATTCGTTAGGTCATATTGTCCCAGCCCTGCTTATGAACCCCACCACGATCATTAATTTTCGTATAAATCTGTTGAAATAAATTACGCTTAGCGCTATTTAAAGAAATACGGTTTGTTTCATTTATTCGTTAATTTTGATATAGCTGTAATTTAATTTTGCATGTTACTGAGGGAGTAAAACCAAATATTAGTTGAAAGTTTATTAGTGGAACTTTTGTTCTGAAACCCGAAAATTTCAAAACAACAGGCAAATAATGTTTCAATAGGACATTTTACAAAAGGTGCTGAAAGTGCCCAACGCCGGCTTGGAAACATAACCTTGCGGTATACTGCTTTTGACTACGGAGCTGATTGGATGAAATCTATCAGCAATTCTGATAGATTTTTGATAGAAATCGATAGTTGAAGTTCAGCTTTGAAGGCCTGGTCACACCGGCGGAACTTTGCTGGAGCGTTGCGGAAGCGAGAAAAAAGAATCGTCACCGGTTGATACCGTTCACTAGAAGTTGGCCCACTTTCAGGCAAAGCCGAATACGCTCGACAACCGCTTATGTTCACTCAGGTTACCTCTCCGAAAGTTTTGAGCTGTACAAAATATTATGTGCGTTGAGGAACTGGTATTTTGGCCAAATTAGACACAATTTCGTCAACGTTTGGGTCCGCAAGGCCAAAGCTGAAATCTTAAATGCTGGATCACCGCTGCTTCGCCAGCATGGTCCGGGCGGTGATTGAACGTTGACAAATTTTGATGAGGTGTTTGAAAGCGTTTCACTCGCAGACACGTGTATGCTGAAACGGTCTCAGGCGTTGAAGCAGTGATTCATTGCGTTGATGAACTTTGGTTGGACGTTTGTATGGAGGTCGCACAGCTCCATACTACTAGACCAACGATCGCACCGTTAAGTCAACTCTATAACAACGCCGGCTTCAGCGGTGCACCGCCCATATTTTCGATTTTTAGTCCATTTTGTGCGTGGAGATGAGCACACAAACTCAGAAAAATCGAAAACACGGGTGTTGCAATAACGTTGGCTTAACAACGCTCTGTCAAAGCTTGTGCAACGATTTATCACCATCCGGGCAAAGCAGGTGAAGCACCGTTTAGGATTTCTGAATTAGCCTAGCGGAACAATCCGTCCACGAACTTGCATCTGGCGATGCCAAATTTTCACTAGGCGTTGTTGGGGCGGTGGTAAACTATGCAGAGAGGAAAACTACCACTCCCCAATGCTAGCAATATTTTGTGCAGCTCAAAACCTTCGGAGCGGTGAGGGAACATAAGCGGTGGCCGAGCGTAATCGGCGTTGCTTTAACGGGGACCAACTTCTGTAAACAGTAACGAGCGGTGATGAATTTTTTTCACCGCTGAATGAATACTGCAACAATGTCCGGGCGGTGTGACCTAGGCTTAAGGTTAGGTTAGCGGTCAAGTTGGGAGGCTTATGAAGGCTTATAACCCTTAGTGGTTTAGATAGTCGAAAAATAAATACTATACACTTTTTTAATGAGGTTGCTTTATTGGACAGAAAAATAGTAATATTATATTTCATCATTGTCGAACTCACCCGGGGGAAGGACGGAAATGTCCCCAAACCACTAACTTAACTATATATAATTAATTTCAAGGCTGCCTTTTATATCCCTGAACGTACAGCAATCGATAAATGGTTGCACTAATGAAGAATCCATAGATTGCACAGTGCGATCGACGATAGAGGAGATCAGCCGATGGCACAAAATAACATACATTAGGGTGAGCCAAAAAATAATAGTTTCGGCAACTTCAAAATATTCATATGGAAGAGCTATACGAAATTGATATGTTATGAAAGAACGGTGCACCGACAATTGGGCCCGCCAATAATTCGATCCAAGATAATAATTGGTTCCAGGATAATCGGGCATCAAGACAATTGGGTTCAAAGTAATTAGGCCTCAAGACAACTATGAAGTCAAGAAAAATTTGTGACAGCAGACACAATAAAGAAGTGTTACTTTTTTAATACAGTAGCAATGGTATTCAATTAAGTTAATACAGTATACTCTGATAAAAAAGCATAAATATTAATTAACTTTTACTAAATGCTATTTTAGATTTCTCTTTGCATGAAAGAGAATGCGTACATAATATTTAACTTTTACTTAATGTTTCATTGAGGGTTATTTTTTTATTACCTAACATCTAAACCCATATATAATAGATACCAATTTATTTACAGGAAACACACCTTCCTCAACCGAACAATTAAAAATATCAACAATTATTGGTGCAATTACATTAATGTTTTTTTTATATATCATAACGGGTACAGAACCAAGATTATTTCCCTTATTGGGCAACGCAGATACAACTCCAACTACTTCCTCCTCGGATACTGGAACTGCAAAAAATGAATTCAAAATTGGGTCATGCATGTACTCCATTGGGTTAACATTTGACACTGGGATATTATTGTCCAACTCTCTAGCTACTGATGAAAAGTATTCACAGAACATATTTGATATATTCACAGGGTTTGTTACATCATAACCATTCCTGTCACATAAAACATCTGGTGTATTCATATTTTTCTTCCTACCAATCAACTCATTCACTACCTTCCAGTTATCCCTATTATTGTTCCTAACCTGACTAAGTTTATCTTTATAATAATCTATTTTAGTCCTTAACATAATTTTTCTCAAGTTACTTTTATAGTCGTTATAAACAGAAAAGGGTACCACTCCCTCCTTGTATCTTTTAAATAACAAATGCTTATAGTTTATATGTGTAATAAGATTATCACTTATCCATGGGCGAGAGTATTTCTTAGGCTGCGCGCAGACTAAAAGCGTTATTGCGAGCTTGCAAGCAAGCTTGCTTGCGTGAAAACATGAGGGGCTCACACCAAACGCGTGAATTCACAGCGCGAGAAGCAAGCAGTTACCTGCCAAATGTCACTAGGGGAGGGTATGTGTATCTCCGCACCAAATAAAAATGATAACCACTGCGATTATACTTTAACGGTTATATTTTTTTCACTTTTTAATAACAGGTTAATTATAACTTTTCATATAATTGTATTTAAATCAACTTACAATAATCTAACTTAACTTAATTCAAAACAAAATAACTCAATCCTTGTTATTTGAAAGAATATTTGTGATATATGGAGTAAATTTGATAATTATTATCATTTTAGATATGAATGATTGAATTCATTGTTTAGTAGTGTTATTATTTGATTGAATTTTTTGTAAATAAAATTAATTATATATTTATATTTAAGAATAAATGTGATTAGTTATTTACAATTCTATATTATGTCTAGGTATATAGGTTTTAGGTACTGACTAGGGAAGTTCCGGATTATCAAACGGTTCCACATTTTCGGACACTATTGATTATAATCAATTTATATAGGTAACTATTTTAATTATTATTAACCTCTCATTGCATGCAATCATTAGTTTTTTATTACTTGTTCGTAAATGTGTAACAGTCCCATAACTTAGAACTTATCTTACAAATAGGTATGAATTATTTTGTTGTTTTTCCTAATTTTATTAGGTAGTAAACAAAAGTAGTAGGTATATACCTAGTAAATATTAAAACATGCAGTATTCTTAGTTCTATTTATTATAGGAAACAGTAATTGTAAGTGAGCGTAAAACGTATATCTACGTAGATAATGGAAATATACGAAATTTAAATTTTGATAGACCTATCATGATGATCTACGAAAACTCCCACTTAGCGAGTACTAGAAGTGTCTGATAACCGAGACGTTTCTCTAGATATGTACTAGGTATTATACTGTGTAACTCAGGTTAGATATCTAGGTAAACATTCATATTAGGTATGTAATCAGCTTTATAAAATACCTAGATAAATATTTATATTATATATCGTCCCTAGGTATCTAATTGCGCATTTTATATTATACATATAATCAGCTTGGTACCCAGGTAATAATATTTTTAACCATGCTTGTCTCTAAAATTGTTGGTATTAAGTATTAACTATCAACATATGATATTGATTAATTAAACTGTTAAAAATAAAATCGAAAAAAAATATAACCGTTAAAGTATATTTGCAGTGGTTATCATTTTTATTTGGTGCGGAGATACACACACCCTTCCCGAGTGACATCTAGCAAGTAACTACTTGCTTCTCGCGCAGCGTGAAACTATCTTGGGAGTCAGTTGACGCTTTAATGCAAGCTTTCGCGCTCGCTCTTAATGCTCTGTGTGTGCGCAGTTCAATAGGAATAACATGTAGCACGGTTCATGCCCGCAAGCTTTCCTGCCCGCTTCACGCGAAAACGCTTTTGGTCTGCGCGCAGCCTTATACGAGACAGTTTTAGTTTTTAGTGGACAGTGAGCATTGTAAACTGACCAAAATTCATTTAAAAAACACTCAGTTTTCTCATTAACATTCAAAATATTGCTAATACTAAAATAATAATTTACAATTGGAAGATCACATTTTGGATATTCGTTTCAGAGTGATCTCTTATTATTTTTCGTATAGGTGACTTATCCAAAGAAATATTAAATATACAAAATATCAAATAGTGATCAGAAAAATCAGTTACGAACGAGCCACAGTGAGCTACATTATGGCTATTGTACCATATTTGATCGAGACACTTTGTACTGCTCTCTGTGACTCTTGTTGGAATATTGATCAATGGAAAAACACTATGAGAATACATTACACTAACAAAATCAGAGCTTAAATCTTCATCAATAATATCGACATTAAAATCACCTACATAAGATACAGTTCTATCACAAAATTCACCTGCAACTACCTCAAAATAATCAACAAATCTCACTAATGAAGCTGCGGGGGGACGGTATACTCCATATATTATCATTTTTTTATTACTATTAGGATTTGATCGATCAAGAGTGATTTCTACTACACATGTTTCGCATATATCAGAGACTACAGATTTCTCATCAATAAAATTTGATGTCAACCCCTCTCTTACATAAACGGAGACTCCGCCCCCGCACCTCCCCACACGATATGTATGATAAGCAATATATCCTACAACATCAGAATGCATAGATTCTGTAAACCAAGTTTCTGTTAATACAATTAAGTCAACAGTTCTTTTAACTGAAGACAGAAAGACTGTAAAAGCATCAAAATTTTGATTAAAAGACCGTATGTTCTGGTGAAACATTACAAGATTACCACCGACACAACAACTCTGAAACTCTGGAATACTATAGTACTTAGCGCCGGAGCTATTAATATCCTCGTCTTCAACCATCATTATAGTTTAAATACAGAAAAACATTCACAATATTTACCGCTATATAAAATAAGAAACCTGATGAACAGCACCAGCAATCTTCAGGAACATGAAGTAGACATAGATGAGGCACCGTTGTATCGATGGAGCACAGGTAACTCACAGAAACATGAGTAATCGATGAGGCACGTATATAGCACAGGAACAGGTATGAGGAACAGATGCACAAAAGACATCTTGGCATCACATGTAACAAGCGGCGACCTATGCTAATTATGGTGTATGATCTCCATACACATAACAGCAGCTTCCCAGGTAACATTGCGATGTTCCCGGAATATCCCCTCAATATCGCAACCTCCCCTCAGTGTCGCAATATCACGGCCCGATGTCCAGGGAATGTTCCCGCGACATGCATTACCAATATGATTCCCTTCCGACATTTTCGGGATATTCCCGCGATATTCCTAACGAATATCATCCCCATCCGACATTTTCGGGATATTCCGGCGACATGTATTACTAATATCCTTTTCACTGAAAATATGTTGGAAATAATTGACAAATAATTTAGAAATAAAATGATATTTAAAATAAATTACACCATTTATTCCGACAAGACCATTAAAATTAAAGGGGTATCAATAATAAAAGAAATAAAATATATGTTAAAAAACATTTATTAAAAAAATATAATAAATAAAATATATATATATACAAAAATATGTTTAAAAATATATATGTAAAAACTGAATGTAATTTTTTATGCAAATGAAAATTATTTTAAAAAATTATTAAAAAAAAATATGTACCTATGTAAAAAATGTATGTAAAAAAATATATGAAAAAATGTATGTAAAAAAATCATGTGAAAAATAAATATATATAGAAAAAATTATTCATACATTTTTTATTTATTAAATGTTAAATCGTGACATTTTTCTTGCAACCAACCAACCATACCAACAAAGACACACTGTGTATTAGTATATAGGGTGTTTTATATTAAAAGTATCTATCGATAAAACCCATAACCAGCCTCATATTTACAGTTTACTATGCAAACTAATCGCTTCAAAATCACTTTTAGGTCATTATAGGTATCTATAATACTATATAAACATTTAATTAACGATAAAATCCTATATATTTATCATTGTTTAAACATATTTTGTAATTTGTTAAGATTTCCAGTATACAGAATATACTTTCATGTATTATCAGGGAAACAAATTATGAATACAGTTGAAATAAAAACCGTGGATTTTTCAGTCAATATTTTGAGATGTGGCACCGTTGCTTAGGATAAAGCCCGCCTTTTCATAGTAACAGGAAAAGATGCCAATAAATTAATAGTAAATGACAATGAAGATACCAATTAGTGAATTTTAATTGAATATGCAAAGATGGTGTCAATTAAATTATGTCATAGTAATATACAAACTTAACATTTCTTTTTAATCAATAAAAACTATTAATCTTTCGACGAAATATTATTTCTCATACATTTTAAACATATGTGTAACTACGGTAACAGGGACTTCATAATCTAGTAAACATGTAGTTACCCTGATCTAGACCTGTGTAGCAACAGATTAAATAATGTATCAAATTATGATGGAAATAAATTAATCTAAGTTATCATTCATTTATTGTCTCTGAATTGACTTTTTTAAATTTAATATTTATCAACTTTTCATATATTAACCTTCGGCACAGTACGATCAGTTGAGAAAGTTTTAACTGAAATTAAAGCTTAATTTTTACATTCAATACACTCTAAGAGCATCACAAAAGATCTGGAATAAAGTGAATTTCAATTATTGTTGAGACCAGCTACGAGAACAGCCTAACACATCTCCTGTATTTTATTAGGGATTCCGTAAAAAACGTTAGTAATCTTTTAAATTCATCAGATTCGTCTGGACTCTGAAACAAACTTCAAATTGTAGCCCAATAGGCAAATTAATTACGAAATTTAACTTTAATGATTGAAAATCGGAAGATTTCGTTAGGATTTCCATTTATTTTTTACAGAGGAAACACTTCCTTAATTGTTCTTATTTTTATGAACGAGAAAGAGTTGACTTTAATACCTCCATAAATTTATTTGTATAGATAAAACAAGTACTGTAAAAATATTTTTTTAATATATAGACTATTTTTCTCTAAATAATTATGTAAAAATAGAATCAAAGCATATTTCGTATTCAAAATGCTTAACAAAATCGTAATTATTTTTATTAATAATTACACATTAAATTGGCAGCCCGTCATTTATTTCCAACCCAAAAGCAATTTCCACATTAGTTTTTAATCGGACTAGGGGTTCAAAGATTTTGCATTCTACTCTAACTCATATTGATGATGTAAAAAAGATACAAGGGACTTCGTAGAAGCAGTCAGAAAGAAAATAGTTAATGTAATCTAGATGATGAGACATTACACCTTGCTATTGAACATTTTAATCATACGAATGCTTATTAGCGCCCAGGAGCTCTATCTTGAACCTGTGGTAAATGGAAGAGAAGGGGGATGGCGTCCCTTAGGCCCCGAACTGTTGTAATTTGGATAAGGTATTGTCTTTTTTCATTTTTACCATTTTTATTATCTTAATCATTTTTTTAACGCTACTTGCAGTTTTGGAGAATAGCACTAGGGTTATGCTCTTCAACTACGAGGTCTTAGATTTTGTGTTAGGTAGGCTCGTAGGCTTCATTTACTATCAACTCTTCATTTTCCTCTTTCATCCGCGAGTCCAGCCACCGGTGCTTGTGTCCCTTTTCGTCACATTCCTTGGTAAGTGACTGCATTCACGGAGTAGCTTTTCTGCATCCATGAGAATAGTCACTGACGGTGGTAGGTGACTTTGATCATGGAGTTACTTTTCTTTCTTACTGCTTCTTCCAGTCCTTTGTATTTAATTTCCTTTTGACGTCAGCGAAATAGTCACGATATGACTGAAGCAGAAGTTAAACCCCTACTAAAATAAATAAATTAAAGTATATCGCGATCTACCAAATTAATATATAAACATTATAGAAATAACAATAAATGAAATTTCTCATGATAAGGTGCTAAAGTATCACAGTACATTATGCATCATATCCCATCCGCGTTAAGAAATAATTTTCATATTCACAAAAACTGTAGTTCCACCTATACAAGTATACAGTCATCAGTTTGAAATTTTATAAAGGACTTTGAAGAAAGGATTTTTACAGAAGGGATTTCTAATTCACCTATCACCAAAGTTAAAGGACGCAGGAAAGCTACTCAGTGAAAATACAATCACTTAGTAATAGTAACGCGAACAATGGTGACTGCACTTAAACATATGTAGGTTACAGAAAATTATGTCTACGAGCCTACCTATAAATTAAGAACTTAATACTACCGTTGCTGGTAAAAACATACGCTGAACTTCTGATGTTTCTTGACAAATTTCTTTGTTCGATAATTGTTTTAAGAGTTTAATTTTCGTGCGATTTTAATATATTAGCTGATATTGAGTAATACCAACCACATGCTTAGTAACATTTATTATCGGTGGTGTCATAGCTTATTTATTTATAATTAAGTAATTGCAATAGTGTTGATTATTTGCAAACCAGTTTGGCAGGCGTTGTTTATGAAATAAGCTTATTAAATAAATGCTTTTGAGAGGTACTTATATTATAATTATCAATTCCTGTCCAAATTAATATATTTCATTGATAATGGTGTAGGGAATGTCCATATTCTCGAATAATTGAACTCTCTCTAAGCTATCGGAGGACACTCCGTTCCTGATACTTAGTTTGCAAAGCACTAGTGGTATAGAAACGAGAAAACTGTCCATTTTTAATAATATAATTTCCTTTAATTTTCATTATTCCATGGAAGTTAATATATCCAGTGAGTGAGTGTCTTTAAAGATAAATTGAACTCAGCTATTGCGTTAAGTAAATTAAACTATATTTATATGAGATATTTCGTTTTTTGGCTAAAACCGCTGAGTCCACAAATGGGATATACAAAAATTGAGAAACACTAATAGTATATATTTTTGTAAATTATGATGATTCATGCCAAAGACAATTTGCATATCTGTACTGAATATTAGGATATTTAATTCACCATGAATTAGTTACATCCACAACAACAATCAGTTATTAGCTATAGCTGTAAACTGTATATTTCGCTTCGGCTAAAATTTCCCCCTTCCCCCAATTCTCCCTTAGAGGAAGATACTTCTTTAAGGTGCTTCGATAATGATGAAATATAAACTATACTGTTTTAATGTTTGGTGTATTTACTTATATTGCTTTACTATAAACAGTAAAGTAAAGATTTTGTCACTATTGACATTACGGGGATAAAGCTTTCTCCCATATACCCACACGAGCCATTAACCTATCATTATAAAATTATTTATAAGACTGCATATAATATTATCTATCGATGGTTGCGCTAATGATAGATCCAAAGACGTTGCAACACGATTGACCGATTACTAGTATTATTTTAGGTGTTCCAAAGTTTTCCCTATTCACATTAACGAGGTGATCCAAAGTGAAGAAGACGTCGTAGAAAAGGGGAAAGCGAAACTTTGCTCCATGCACTAGCCACTAGGATGCTTACCATGGATATAGCAAGGCAGAAAGAATATAAAAGAAGAGGAAGAAGTTGAGAAAAGATACAAAAGAAAGCTGAAGAAAAAGGGCACCAAACAAAACTTAAATACTAAAATATAATAAGAGCTCCATCAGTAATCTATCTAAGAATATATAGATATATAAAACTCGTTTTATCTAAGTCTCAGGTATGGTGTTAAATAATAATTTATTTAAATAAAATCATCTCGATTATATTGTTTAGAACTATGTAAATTGATTGAGTTTAATTGTTATTATTATTTGATTAATTAAATTTGAGCTTACTGTTGTGAGTTTCTTAGGATTTGTTCTGTATTTTCAAATGTAACTGGACTAAATGCAATATTTTTTTACAATTAGTACAACTTTAATTTATCATACCTATTCCTGTACAGTTACGTAATTCTCTATCAAGATCTGGGGCAACTAAAAAAACCCTCAACGCCATACGTTCCATCAAAGTGACAGTATATTCATATAAGTATATAATACTACATAGGAAATTACTGCTATCATAACTGCTAGCAGAGTCTAATTTCCCGTATAAAAATCTTCCAAACATATAAGTGTGTTTCAATTTATTTCGATTTGAAATGTAATTTATTTGTAAAAATTATTTCGTCAACAGTTGATTCTTTATCCTAATATATGATACTCTTATGGTATACTCTTATATGATACTAATATAGTTTTTACCTTACAAATTCGATTCCTTGTTTTCGAGCCACCCTATACAGTATACAATGGGAGCACCCTATATTGTTTTCGAGCCACCTATAGAATATCTTCTCGATAGATTTTAGTTTCCCAGTTTTATGAAACTAAATCTTAACTTACTTCAGTAAATAAATTATTCTTCAGCAAGTTATTTAATCTGGATTCGAATTAAGTAGTAATAATAAAATTGAATTTACTACTAAATATAAATCTAATATCCTATTGAGCTCAGCTTTAATATCAGCTAAATAGAACTAAACATATAGTAAATTCAAGTCTGTAAATTTGGTAGATACCTTTTTCTTTTCGACACATTGTAATTGTATAGCTGCCAATTAAAAAAATTAAGATCAATGAATTTAAATGTCTAAATCATTAGTTATAGCTTAACCTTAAATATGTATATTTTAAAACTATCTATGATCTAAGTCAATAGTTATAGATTCATAGATGGAGATTTCAAAAATAAAAATTGCAATTTTTAGGTGTTGCGCATTTGGTAATAATTGGGAAAATTTATGAAATTTCAGCATCATACACAATTACTTCAGGACAGTTGCCAAATCAGAATATCATAAGGACAAGGTTAGTATTGATTTTCTGATTCTCAAGCCTCCGTACCTTTTTCTTAGATTATTGCGAAATAAATACTATCTTCAATTTCTGTTCCTTTAAAGTAAATCTCAAATCCAAGAATTTTGTGATTAAATTTAAATTATGAAATTGGTGGTTTAACTTTACATCGGAACAAAAGGCAAAATAAATACAAGGAACTTTAAGAAGCAATCATAATGGAAAGTGGCTCAATGAATAAAGTCACAAACTATCAGTCGGTGACTGAGCTCATTGATACAGAAAAGCTACTATAAAGGAATATGATATAAGTGACACAAGCACTGGTGGCTTCCCTTAAGATTTGAAGAGGAAAATGAAGAGGTGATAGTTTTAAGCCTACGCCCCACCTAACACAAAATTGTAAGACCTACTAGTTGAAGAGCATAACCCTAGCGCTATACTATAAATCTGCAAGTAGCGTTAAAAATAATAAATACGATAAAATTTACGAGTGATATAGTTCATGAATGATATACCTGAAATAAAAACAAGTTTGATGATTATATAATATATATAACAAAATTGTAAATATTGAAATATTACAAACAGAACCTTTGATAAATTTAACCATACACTACACCGCTTAAATCATGACACCTGTCTTTTTGATAGATTTGCAGTATTTCGATCATTTTAGCGATATTCCGCTAGATTTAGTGGTGTTGTATATAGTTTGATCGAAAGAATTATTCTTATTTGTTTAAAAGATATCCTGCCTTTGGTCTCTTGGTTATATTGAGATATTGCTATTGAGTGTTAAGAGTTGCTAAATATAATATATGATGCTACAAATTTAATTTTTTTGATTTCGAAAGAATTGAAAAAGAATTTGAAACTTACTCACCAAAATAGTTCATTAAAGTATATGTTCAAATATTAATAATCATAATTTAATATTGATACCATGCATCTTTGAATATTCAATTAAAATTCACTAATTGGTATCTTCATTGTCATTTACTATTAACTTATTGGCAACTTTTCCAGTTACTACGAAAAGGCGGGGTTTATCCTAAGCAACGGTGCCACATCTCAAAATATTGACTGAAAAATCCACGGTTTTTAGTTTAACTGTATTCATAATTTGTTTCCCTGATAATACCTACCTATATATTCAGAATGTCTATATATTCTACATATACTGTGATCATACCTATAATATATGGAGAATATATTTAGTAAATTCTTTTATTTAAATCTAAATATACATATTCTATACCGTTTAATATAGAAAGTAATCTTCTGATACAGATATAAAATTTATGAGATGCTTACATTATTGTCTCTTTACCGCTAACTATGATGATAAGACATTTCACTCGAAAAATCTCCCTAAAATACCTCATGCGCGCCCTCTGTGGTTCAGAATCGTTACTAATCCGTGCCAGTATTCAGTGTTAATCAGCCAAATATAAAGAGTTTTTTAAGTTGTTTGTAATTTACAATATTCTTACAGAAAATTGTGCATCAGTTTTTCAATTAAATATTGAAACGGCTTTTTTAGCCACTTGAGTAGTACATTATGTTGCCTAAATTATCTTTCCCGCTAATATGTAGGTCTAGTTTCAACTGCGTAGATGAGCGTTCGTAAACTTGGTAATAATGAGATCTTAACTCTTAAATTTAAGTATGTGGTTTAAGAAACATAAGATTATACTAAATTATATTTTATTTATTTTGAATAAATTTTATTCAACTAGCATTTACGAATAATTAAATTCTTCAACTGCGCAATAATACATGACGCGTGAGTGACGTCACAAGACTAAAAGGCTCCAGTTTTAAAAATCTGTGAGCGAGTGCAAGTGTCTTATATTTTCTCTCAGATAAATTCATCGTGTTTATTATCTGCAAACTTTTGTAATTAGAAACATTTTAGTTTATTTATACATAGGTAACTGACAGAAAAGTGATTGGTATTTCTCAGAATCTGGGTATAGTTCGTAATTTACCTAGTTATAATCTACCTTGATACCTAGTTAGGTAGATTATAGATATAGGTAGTTAGATAGTTAGCTATTTACTCTTTTGCAGCATACCTAGTTGTTGATTTACTTCTCTTTAGCGGTTTAGCACCAACTTGTTTATTTACCGTACATCTCATCGTTAGTTAGCAACCTATAGGTAGTTATTTATTTACTTTTCAGCTTTAGTTAGCTACCTACCTACTTAGTTATTAACTTCACTGTAGCAAGTAGGTAGTAAATAGGTAGGTACTATCACGGTAAAGTGTATCCGTCAGCTGTACTATATGCTATTTTAGTATTTTTGACCTTTCTTATTTTTTGCATATGGCATTTTAATGTGTATTACTCCGCGTTCAAAAATCCCCCATTAAGGAGGAGCCTATTGCTGGGGTAAAGTATTGGGGTAATTGGGTGAAATTGGGGATAATATGTGTATCTAGAGGAAGGACGGGGGGAAGGGTGATTTATACTGATTTCTGAGAAGTGATTAGATATCATTTTGTATTGTTTAAATTAAAGTATAAACATATAGTTACAATTGTAACATCATGTCATGTTCATTTGGTAACGAGTACATGTAATTTTAATAATTTGAAATGAATAATTATAATTTTGAAATATTTAATTCAATTAACCTTGGCATATATTTCATTCGATTTACTTCTGTATGTTTTTAATGCAATTTACTTTCGACCAATTTTCGTTCTGTTATTGAAACTAATTATTATTTGAATTTGAGGTAATAGTTGATTTCTAGCTTTAGCTTTGTCAAATCTCCTTAATTCCACAAATATTTTATACAATCACACAAGAACATTAAACTAATCCTCTTCAGATATGATTTCAAATAACTTCGCTTCTTTTACACCTTTAAATTATTTGTTCGGTATAGACATTTTCTCGGTTATTATCCAAAGCTATTCAGCGCTCAAAGCTTTTTTTCTTCTATTTCGTTGCTACAACTACGTTTTTTTTTTGTTTCTTCTTTATCGAAGTCCTTTGTTCTTAGAGTTCAACAATCAACATATGGTAAAAATGTGAAAGTTATTAAAATTAGTCTAAATGGAATTAGGGAGAATTTCAATTATTTATCCTGTTTTGACAACTATCATCAAATTAAATGTAAATTGTTTTTCTACATTTTATTATTACTTATAGAATAAGTAAACACCAATACTGTTTATCTGTTATTAAAGCTATTTGATTGAACAATTATTTTAGGATATTGAATACAATAAACTATTACCAAGTTGTAGCTTAATCCATTTAATTTGGAGATTTTAAATGCTGTAATTTGATGGAATTTCTATTTCATCAAGTTATTTGTTTGTATTCAGTTTGAAATGTTACGCCTAATTCACAAGCAGTTATATCATAAATCTAAAAATCTTTGCCTATTTAATTTCGTTAATTCCCAATTGCAGCTATGCTTATATTTTACAAAAAAACATTACAGTAAAATTTGATGTGTAAGAAAATGAATGATGTGATCTATCTTTTATTTATTAATTAAACGCAACATCGCTGAAGTATGTAATGGAGCGTCTACGTCTCTCAAGAGATAATCTAAAGGAAAGTTTCTCAAGGAACATTAGACTCATTAGTCATTACAGTTTTAATGGAATGAAAAAAAATATTTTTTAAAGGAGCCTTGATAGTTAATTACCTTGCAAGTAAATAAATATATTAATATGATCAATACCGTCTATTAAATCATCAAGAGAATGATAAGAATTGCTCAACTTGTACTATAATTGGAGTAAAACTAAAATTTATGACAACTGGAGAATTGGAGGCTCCGTCATTTCGATACAATTAATTCTAGTTATAAAATTAAGCTATATATTTTAAGGTTGGGTATAATTTAAACAACTATTTAAATTTTATTTATATATTTCTAAAAATAAGTAGTTTTCATTGAATTTAGAGTTGTATAAAACTAAAGAACATGAATCTACAATATAAAATAATGCTAGATTACATACTATTAGGTTTTTCAAAGATAGCAATAGAAATACATTTGCAGAAGTAATGAATAATAAATTAATATATTCTACGTTACGTGCTAATCTATACAATTTAGTTCATTATATTTTCTTAATTTTCACAGAAATCGCGTTACAAATTTATAAGAGACGTAAAATTTAAATCATAGAATTGATATCATAGATGGGTTAACACGCAAATAATATATTGTTGCGTAATGAATTATTCATCAATCAATCAGCATATTTATTATCACAAGTAAGTCTAGAACTGTATATACAAAAGGAAACTATCCAGAGCTTTCAACACGATGTATCACACATCACTATTAAAATAAACCTGAAAATTCATCCCAATACTTCTGTCATTGGGATTTACGAGGGGAACGTGTTAACAAATTTGAATTAAAAATGAATGGATCTTATAGATTGGTAGAATGGTAAGTGCAGATGAAAAACATTGGGGGATGAAACTAGACTTCTTTTCGGTGATATTAACTGGTGAGAAGAGAAGGTCAGAACTGCACTGGTGAGAAGAGGTCAGATGAGCACTGGTAGAACTGCACTGGTGAGAAGAGGTAATGTAGATCTGAAGTAATTTGAAATGGGATAAATTAAATGCTCTCTGATATTTACTTAGAAATACTTTAAAAGAAGTTATCAACTAGTAAAACAGATAATTTTTCAAACATCATGGTATACTATAAAATAATTTAATAATTGCCTAGTGTTTTGTATATTTTATTCAAAATGAGAACTGTTCCACAATAAAAAATTACACCATATGATTTTATAAGAAAATTTCAAATAAACATTTGCTACGAACCTACAGATAGATGCCTGAGCGTCCTAGTTTAAGGAGATTCAAAACTACCAAATTAGAATACATGACAAAAGATATCTAATTTCTGAACAATGTGAATTCGACGCTTATTTGGTTAAGTAAAATTTTCCACATTTGAGTTGCAAGGTAGAAACAAGAATTGATAGAAAACAATATTAAAGCAAAATAGAACGTATAGATTAAAATCCTTATTGTGTGATAAGAGTGTGTTTCGAATTTGAAAAATCTTACAAAATATTTCAGCAAAGGAATAAGAGGAGTGACACCTTGCAAAATATCAGTTTTTGCTATTAGTTTCCTTTTTTAAAAGAAGAGTTTAAATTGAGTGAAGAAAAAGAATTAATATTTCCATATATTGTTCATCCAAAGAAGTTAAGCAGAACAGAAATATTTTCGGAATTTACAAGTAGCTATAGGGTTAAATCGATGTTTGGCATGAGAAACATAGATTTTTTAAACACTGCATTTATCTTCCATCAATTTGAGACTGGCCAATTCTAATTCCAATCCGTAGAATACTTACTACAGTCAATACTACAAAGGAATATATTACAAACTAATCGAAAAAAAAACTAATTAAATTAAACAAATTCAACTCCTTACCTATTAAGAAAAAGGAGATTTGCACTGCTGTCGCTTGTTTCTTCAACTTTCTTGTAAGGGGAAGTGATCTGGTCATGGGTAGTGGTCTTTCGAGTTCCACCTAGCGAGCTCTCTTCATTGAACTGGAAACAAATTTAATTATAATGTATTAGTTATTGAATAATATGTTTGATGCGAATATAATGGTTTCAAGCATTCGTCAAACGAAAAATAATACAAATTAAGGACCTAAATATATATCTAGAAGTCAGATTGGAAAGTTTAATTTATCTTTGATGGAATGTAACAGAAAGAGAAACAAGCAAAAGCGGTTGTAGGAGGAAAATGAACAAACTAGCAGAAACTTGTTGCAAATTAAATTAATAAACAATCTAAGAATCATTTGTTATCTCTATATATCTTTACTACGATTAACAGTGAATTTCAATGAAAAGAAAAAAAGCACGGTCATCATTTAATTTGCAACAGTTCGTATTGAAAATTCCTTTGCCTCTTCCTTCAATTAATGACAGTTACATAGTGTCATTCGGTAAAATTTCTTAAAAATGAAACATGAATATCTTACATTTTAACGATTATGATATATTTTTAGTATAAGTAATCAAATATCAATCACTTAATATTAGTAGGGGTTTAGCATCTGCTTCGGACCCAAAGGCCACATCGGTGAGGTCAAAGGAAATTAAATACAAGTGACTGGAAGAAGCAGTAGCTCCATGAAAAAATGACAATGATCTTAGATACAGAAAAGCTTCTCCGTGAATGCATTCACTCAACAAGTAATAAAAAAAGGACATAATTTAAACAACAGGGGCTGCACTCTCGAATGGAAGATTAAAATGAAAAGATTATAGTAAATGAAGCTTACACAAAAATAGCATAAACCTAGTGCTATCCTCTAAAACTGCAATTGGCGTTAAAAAATGATAAATATTATAAAACTGAAAAAGAACCATTAATAATCCAAATTATAAGAGTTCGGGGCCAAAGAGACCCCTTTCTCTTCCATTCACCACAAGAAAGCTTCAGGATAGAGCTACTGGTGCCTTATCAATAAATAAAATTGTAATGAAGTAATTTATATAAGTCATACTTTCATTGCTAAACTGACTGAATTAAGTTTCCTGTACAAAATTGAAGAGAATTTGGTTTTAGAGTTACAAGCTAAAAATTACGAGAAAAAGAAATTAAGATTAAGAAATCACATTTTGTAAAGAATCAACGTTAACCCTTCAACACTAACCTTAACCATATCCAACTGTTCAGAAAATTATTCGTAGACTTTCCATTTTTATAGTGAAAAATTACTATAATATCTAATATCCTTATATGGAGTTCATACCTATATGTATATAATAAGACTTCAAAATCCTGAAAAATATTATTAAATAAAAACGTATAAATAATAAGTAAGAAGGTTTAAGTTGTTAGTATACCTCAAAAACATTATTATCAAATTCCAAATAAGACAATAGTTAAAATAAATACAAGGAACCAAGAAAAATCAGCATTAAAGTAACGTAACTCTAGACAAAATACCTAATCTTTAACTCAATGACGAAAATTGTAACTCGCTAACGAATATGACTTAAACCAGTTGCTTTTTACGAATAAAAGAAGCTTATATATATAGGGTCACGCAGGTAAATTGCGGTCCTTTAATTTTTAATTGCAGCCCTCTCAAGAGAGTCTCTACAATATTTTGAATTGAAATTACATTAAAATGTTGCATAGCTATCAAAAGAAGCACAGTGCATGCTATAACTTATTAATTTAAGTTTTGACGTGTGTTGTGAAGCTATGATGTTTCATTTGTTAGAGGCCACAGTTAGTGAGTGGGTCGCAATTTACCTGCGTGACCCTATAATGAAGCATATATATAATGAAGTAATATTAATAAAGCATATACCAACTACCTAGAGTCCTAGACTAGGGTCAAGTAGGTAAATTGTGGCACTTTAACTAATTGCGGTCTCTTATCTCAGAAACATTAATAACCATCATGGCTTCAAAGCACTCTCGAAATAAATAAAATCTAGCACAAAATGAGCTTATTATGATATTCAACAATGCAATATAAATTTATTTCAGAAGGATTTTGAGACTTTTTCAATATGGCCGCAATTAGAAATTAAAGGACCGCAATTTGCCTGTGTGATTAATTATTATGCAGGCATTGCTTTAAGATAAGAGTAGAGAGTAATTTAAAGAAGTATATAAAATCAAATTTAACTATTTAGTAAGCTGTTCCAAATATCGACATTTTGCAGGTTTAGATACTTATAAAAATGGTTTACTAACTATAAAAAATATGTCACTATTAATAACTTATTTAAGTATAAAATATTTCTGAAGATCGGTATCATCTCAAAGTCCAGAAGTAAAAATGTGAAAGTTTTAAAAGCACAAATTTTGATAATAAATTAATAAATTTCAAATTCCATTAGGTGTATTGAGATGTAGTTGTATATTATGGAGAACACTAAAAGCTATTTGAACTTTCAAGAGTAAAAACGAAATCGAAAAAAGTACCCAGTCAATATATGGAAATAGGTATGCTCTTGAAAGCAAGTAAATCTGTGAAATAATTATTAATTTATATTTTGGAATGATCTGAAAAACAGAAACCCATGGTATTCAGCTGGACTTCGTATCAGCTATAAGCTAAATGCAAAAAATAAACCGGAGAAAAAAATATTTAGAGTCCATATCTAAAGAAAACAAATTTGAAAAACTAGCTTCAGATCACTATTGCTAATATATCAATTTCATGGATTAAGCTGCCTGAAAATGAAAGCATTTAATAATTTTCAGAGAGTTATAAAATAGCGCTTGAAAATAGAGTTCTAATTAGAGACTGAAATTTTGCGTTACCTTCACCTCTATAAAATATTTAGTCTCTTTGATAACTAAATATTTTATAGAGGTGAAGATAACGAAATTTTTTAGTTTCTTTGATAAGAACTCTAAATATATTATAGAGGTGAAGATAGCTATTGCGTTTTGCTAAAAGCTGTGACGAAGTCTTGCACAAAATTAATGATTTCTGCTTTGTGATTTCACCTAGGGTCACGCAGGTAAATTGCGGCCCTTTAACTATTAACTGTGGCCCTCTCATGAGAGTCTAAAACATTCTGAACTGGAATTACATTAAAATGTTGCATAGCTATCAAAAGAAGCGCAGTGCATGCTAAAATTTATTAATTCAAGTTTTTGACGAGTGTTTTGAAACTATGATGTTTCTGTTATTAGAGGCCGCAACTAACCTGCTTGGCCCTATAACTTCACCTGTATGTCATCGATTTACCTCTATAAAATATTTAGTTATTATCAAAGAGACTAAATATTTAATAGAGGTGAAGAAAAAGAGAAATTCCAGTCCCTTTGATAATTACTTTAAATATTTTATAGAGGTCATCTTTACCTCTATAAAATATTTAAAGTACCCTTATCAAAGAGACTAAAATTGTGCAATATCATCACCTCTAAAATATTCAAGAGTCCATATCAATTAACGAGACTTAAATTTTAAAATTAACTACATAACGTAATTTCAAGGATGTAGCTACAAAAAAAGTAGCATTCAATTATATTTCACAGCGTTAGAAATATTTCGGTTAAAAGTTGAGACCATAGCTTAAAATAGATAGTTTATATAAACAAAAAAGAAATTTTAATTAAAAACTTTCGATATTCAAAGTAAATATCCAATAAGATTTGAAAAAGTAGAATACTGAGCTAAAAAGGTTGGAAAATACTTATCAAATAAATTCTAAACTATTCTGCTAAGTTAATATCTAATGACTCATTCTTGACAACTTTTTGAATAGAGGAGTACATTATTTAATCACCTTCCATCATTACAGCTAGAGACAAAATGTCCCGCCGCTCGTCAACATGAACAGAGTTTGCTTATTTGCGGGGTTAAAGTATGAATTAGGGAGGAGCGTGCCATAAACCGCATTACAGCTGGGACTAGTTTATTCATACGCGTCTAAATCATCTGACGGATACACTTTTCTCTGATAGTACATTGGCAGGTATTTAGTTATGTATTTACTTTTCTGTAGTACCTAATTGGTTAGTTATTTACTGAAGTGCAGTTACTTAGTCTATCTTGGAAGGTAGTACCAAGTTAATTATAATAAGTGTAATAGCTAGTTTCCTAGGTTCTAAGTATCTTACTATACATAGCTATATTAATTGTAGTGTAAATTACGAATTATCGGTCAGTTTCACATCTTCGGTCATACATACCTATAAGTATGTATGTATCCATGATGGGTATCGTTGATACCAATCGTATCCACGATTGGTGGATACCAATTAAAATAAAATAACAATTTACCTAAGTAAAATAAAGTTTTTCTTATATGACCGAAGATGTGAAACTGACCGATAATTCGTAATTTATCCTATACGTATGTAATGAACTAGCTACCTATTGTGTGTACCTACAATCTTGCTAGCTAATTCTTAAAACATTTGGTCGAGGCCGGGTACCTAGGTTAGTAAGTTGTTTTCTATATAATTGCCAGTGCACTTGTTACACAATTAATTATTTCTTCCGATTAAACAAATCGTATAAATAGAAATATCATATAGCTATCATTTAGAGGTGGAGAAAATGACAGTAGCTACTCGGGAAAATGATTTAGGTACTCTCGCAGTACTCGGAAAGGGGGTGTTTGGGAATTTTTCAGAAAATTCTGTCACATGACTTATTTTAACCGTCACTGTCCGGGTACTATGGGTGTCCGAGAACTGTGACGTTCCCCTAAAACATGAAGATTTTACCTAGGTAATATGACTTAATATTATTTACATAAATAGAAATAATTGATAGTTATTCTATAGCGAGACTTTGTAGGTAACCATAGGTAGTAGTTCTGTGCTTACCTCATTGCCTAACAAATATCTACCTATCTAGAACCTACCTAAAAAGAACTATTTATTAGATTATGTACTTACTTATAGAATGGTAAAAAATGTTCCTATGTATGATAGTATTGCTGAAAATTCCATCTGATTAGTGTTATAAATATTTTGAAATAAAGCTGTAAAAGAATAAGATGTGGTTATCTGCTTGCTTGTCGTTTACTTTACATGGATGATGGAGTTAACTGCGATGAATACACAGTGAAGGATATGCTAAATTGAATGTGAGTGACAGTTAATTGTGTTAAAAAATTCCGACTGTCGCTAGCATTCTTTTGTTTATCCTTCCTATAAATCTTCAGTCTTCTATTTCCCAATGCGCAAACCATATCTACTCATCAAAACTCCAATAGCTACAGAAAAGATTCTCTCCGATACAAGAGATGCAATAAGTACCAGCACGTACCTATGTACTCCTAATCATTAGCAATAATGAAGTTATACTAGCATATATTTTTATTATGAGCAATTGTAAAATAACATTCCCGCAATATTCCCTACCGATGTTCCCAAAATGTCACCAGGGGATATCGCGAAAATGTCCGTTTTTGTACTTTTTTGGGAACATCCCCTGGGAATGTTCCCGGAATATCGGTAGGGAATAAACATCCCCTAACGATGTTCCCGGAACATTCCCTGGGGATATCCCCAAAAAAGTACAAAAACGGACATTCTCGCGATATCCCCTGGGAACATCGGAAGGGAATATCGCGGGGATATCCCGGGAAGGTCATTTTGTTGCCTGGGTTATCTTCGCTTGAACCAAAACAGTTCAAATATAGATCAAGAGCTATTATCATGTAATAGCTAATTCTGCACTGACTATCTCGTGACACAGAAATCATCCTCACTAGGAGTCACCTCGAACTATCAAATTTTGACAAATCTGAAAAACTCAGCTCTAAGCTCTCAACGAGATCTTTCACTTGGGCCATCGTCCTGAGAAACTGTTTCGAGCTAGCAGCCGAGGAGTTCGGTGGTTTTAGCCAAATGAAGACTCTACCATCACGGGACCCAGTGCCAGTAATTCTGTTCGCGCGCAATCTCTTACTCTTTCGCAAGATTGCCAACATTTTAGATCAATTTGGAGTTAAATTTTCATTTATATACAAATTCGGTGGTTTAACAGTCTTGCAGCTCTGAAGTATTGAATCTTTTATTCCTCTCTTGTTGAGTTTCACGTACAAGTTTCTTCTATCAGATACTTGAGTAGATTGTGTCTTTCCGATCCGGTACGACATAACTATTTCATCAATAGGCACAACACATTTTAGGTGTGTTTTCAGGATATCATGCACTACCTGCGAACAGTTTTCACCGTTCCTAACCTCTGGGAGCACGCTCCCTGAAAAAATGAGAGAGTCTCCCCGCTGATAAGTTTCAATATCCTCCACACGCCCATTTAATTCATGCACTTCACCTTTCAAGAAATTAACTTGGTCCTGTAATTTTTCTATTATCTCGTTTTTCTCATTCAACTTGACAATCAGATTTTTGTGTAGATCACTCATCTTCCACATTATAATATCGACCATGAGTCTGCTTTCCTCAGATAACATGCCAGTGTCCATACCAGAGGCGAAGTTATTGAAGTTTTCATCCAAGTTCTGCGACACATCATTCTTTTTATTTCGTTGTTTAGGAGGCATTCCGCAATAGCTCAATAGATGGAGCTACCGGTAGTGTAAACAAATATGTCGCCGCTGTGTGAATGGAATCTAGTATTCACTGATCCTTCCTCTAGCATTCGCTGGTATGCCTACCCCAGGGCTTGGCGCTGGTATAGGCTACAAATGCTAACACAGACAACTAAGTTACAGGCACACCAGTATCAGCGAAAACAATACTTTACCTCATGTCCACTCTCCACAACCTTCAGGATATTTTGAGCCAATATTTATTAAATATTTATTGAATTCTTAAAAAAAAATGTGTTAAATAAATATATATATATAAAAAATGTGTATTCGTGCTTAATCTCACTTACGTTAATAATTTATTTTTTATCGAATTTATATATGCCTAGGTATAGGGCACTGAAATTTTGAAAAAACTAAATGATCTATAAGATTGATCAAAAGAATAGTTCCGGGGGAGTAATATTTAGGTAAGATTGTTGGGACACTCTCCCGTCCCATAACAATGTAAGCGAATAAAGAATGTAACGGAACAATATGAAAAATATTCCCATGAAGATTTTTTGCGGAATATTGCATACAACATATATTTTTAAAAGCATTACCTGTATTTACCTTTGACTGTCTCAATTATTTTATCATGAATTCTTAAATGTTTTGATTTTTAACTCCAGATACTCAACTACAGTATGGGCCACAAAAATGTTTTCGCTTTTTCAAATACTTGTAAATCGTTAGCCAATAGACGAAAAAACTGTATCTTGGTCTCTTTTTCTCTGCCTCTTATTATACTATTAACAGGTAAAAACAATTTAGAACTGATTGAACTAGTTTAAGAACAGGCAAGCAAGAAGTGAGGTTATTCTTAGAGCTCACTCTGTGATTTTACTTACTAAAAGACAATGAATAAAAAGAAAAAATATTATGGTAGACATTATAATGCAGGGTGCTTAAACTTCTTCCTTGGAAACTATTTGGAAATAGAATAACTTCAGTGACATTTTGATCTCAATGAAGTTTCACTCTGAATATTCGTTCTTCGCTTGTTCATTGCATGGTTAAGGCCCGTTTCACACTTGCATTTTTAATAGCGGGGAAAAAAGCTCTTCTTAGAATGTGTTCACACTTGCGTTTTTTTTTCGCTGATGGAAGAATAACATTAAATTTTTACTTCAGTGATAAAAAAATGCATGTGCCAACACATTTTAAGAAGAACTTCTTTACCGCGGTGTTCTAAATGCATGTGTGAAACTGGCCTTGAAACCATGTAATGAACAAGCGAAGAACGAATATTCAGAGTGAAAACTTCATTGAGATCAAGATGTCACTGAAGTTATTCTATTTTCAAGTACTTTCCAAGGAAGAAGTTAAAGCACCCTGCATCATAATGTCTACCATTATATATTTTTTTCCTTTTATTCATTGTCTTTTAGTAAAGTGAGCTCTAAAAATAACCTTTGCGCAATGATGTAAATAATCACCCTCACTTCTTGCTTGCCTGTTCTTAAACTATGTCCATCAGTTCAAAATTGTTTTTATCTGTTAATAGTACAATAACAGGCGGAGAAGATGAGATCAAGATACAGTTTTTTCGCCCATTGGCTAATGATTTACAAGTATTTGTAAAAGCAGAAACATTTTTGTGGCCCAACTGTATATTAGTTGAATTTGATTGCAGCACTGTACCTACTAGTTATAAAGTATTAACGATATAATTATTTACAGAAAAGTTATCATTGTTGTAAATACTCAGTGTACAATAGGCACTTTTATTATTTTTTATTTTCTTATTTTTTGCATATGGCATTTTAAAGTGTATTACTCCGCTTGTGACAGTCCCCCCATAAAGGAGGAGCATGTTGCAGGGGTGAAATATTGGGTGAAATGGGGGATATGAGATGCGTATATTGGGGTGGGGATACTGATTAGTGATTATATATTAAGTTTTTCAAAAATTACTGTATATATTGTATAATTACATTTTTTTATCAATTTAATTTTCATTTACACAGACGATTAAAAATTAAAAGTATAATTTCAATTGTGCGTAATATTTCAGGCGATTTTTCTATTTTAATTTACAATCATATATTTTTTATACGATTTACTTTCGGTCATTTTACGTTAACTATAGGCTATATTATTAAAACTATTATATACGTTTTCAACTTTGAGGTGAATGTCTATAGTTTTACTTTTGGTTTTGTCAAATCTTATTTCACGATTATTTTATATTATAATCATTCACACAAGAGCATTTAATCGTCTAATCATGTGATTTTCAATAGCTTCGCATTTTTTCACATTTAAATAATTTGCTGGCCGGGTTATAATCAGTCTCGGTTATAATCCAAAGATTTTCTGCGTTCAAATTTCATTAAATTAATAGTGATGACTAATTTAGTCAATAAGACAAGTTTCTCTTCTTTTTCGAAGTCGTTTGAGTGTATATTTTGTTTAATTCATTCAATATATTGGCCAAAATGAGGAAGTTATTAAATTATGTGTTTTTAAAATTGTATGTTCGGGAGCCTTGAGGGGGGGGGGGGGTGTTTCTATTTCTGCCGGGCAGGCATTTATTTATTTCCAATATTCATATTCAATATTTTCAGCAGTTAAAATCTTTCATTCACTTGGTAGCGTGGTTATTAATTAGTGCCGAGCGGGCATTTATTTACGTGGGTTACGATTCTCCCTAGAAAGAATAATCAATTTGTTTAATTTACTGTTTACGTTACTTGTCAATAATAATCATTAATTCCACCACTTCATTAAATAATATCAAATCAAATATCGTACCAAAATAACAAGGTTAAATAAAACACAAACATAGTTTAAATTAGGTGTACTCTAATTAAGAAATAGATCAGACAAAAGGTTCGAGAAATAGTAAATCCTACATATACATCGTACATTTAATTCAATTAATCAAATATCTACCTATGGAGGAGTTTAACTTACAACATGGGTCAAGCTTTGGAGGTTGAGAGTATACTTTTCACAAATAAATACTGACACAATCACTGAGGAAATACGGATGGGGTCACTGAATTTCTAATGGAGTTGATGCGGCTGGAAACTCTTCGGAACCACTGTACTAGTGTATTGGGAACGGCTGAAGTCCTCCACTGGAACTTTGTTAATTGACGTGGACGACAACTCGTGCAAATCTCGGTAGGATGATGGTGACTCTGGCTTCAGACTCCTACTGCTTATTGAATGTCTGATCTGCAACATGAGAAGTTGTTCTGCAACATGAGAAGTTGTTCTGCAACGTCAGAAGCTATTCTGCAATAGACTTCAGTTCTTGGTTCCCACATCCTGTCTCATTTGGCTTCGACTCTGCCGTAAAGAATACAACTTCTGCTGCCGGGATACATTGAATTGCAAGATTCAGCCACTTGCTAAGGATCCTATCTCCACCACTATGACGGGCGGAGATCTTCATCGACTAAGTCCTGCGATTGTCACCTAAGGCTGGGGTGAGAGAAGACTTCACCCCGCCAGGGTCTTATCCAGACCGGTAAATTATTTAAGACACTCTTGTAAGCAGAGAGTGACGACAGACAGAGTAGGACTCTCATAATCTCAGTCCACCGCTTATATACTCCCCAGATTCATCTAAAACTCCACCCAAATCCAAACGTAAGATGCCACTGATCTCACTTCTCCAATTCCGATTGGTTCTCAACCCTCCTGTAGGCTGTCCCTAATTCTACCCTCAACTAATAGAAACTGACCAATTCAAAAATAACTCCTCCTATATTTCTGACTAAAATAATTACTTTCTCACAGAAAAGAAACATCAAACTTGAAATCCGTTAGGATACATGAAACCTCAAAAGCTCGTTATTTCTATAAATTAAACCACAGAAAACCTCTGTCCTAGAGAAAACAGTAGGTGGTTAATTACCCTCACCAAATGCATTACATGTAACAGAGTTTGAAACTCTTATTCACTCTCTTAAAGCAATAAATATTATTGTCAAACAACCATTCTAAAACCACAAACATTTGAGCAGAAGGGAAATATCCAATGACACTGTTTTATATCAAAGTCACAAAATAATTAACTTCAAATAACAAACCGGTCTGAAGATTTTATAACTACCAGTATACAAAATGATAATAATTTATCTTACGTCTTAATTTCATGACAACAATCATTTAGTTGCTGACAAGCGTTTTTATCTATTTTCAGCAACTTATAAATAAGTAATTACCTTTACGGCTATACCGATACTTTCTATCTTTTATTAAAGTTATTTAATTGAAAAATTTTAGGCTAATGAATAAAATAAAGCTATGACTAAGTTGTAGATTAATCTATTTAGTTTAGATTTTAAATGCAGTAATTTGATGGAATTTTTGTCATCAAGTGAACTGATTCTTTCCAGTTTAAAATTTTTATAAATTAAATGCATGCACGACCAATTAACAAGCAGTAATATCGTGAACTAAAAATAACTGAAGTGATCATTATTTTTCTTCTCAATAAATGCCACTTCGCCAACGTTGACAATAAAATAAGTTACAAAGTTCTATGAGATGAACAAAGGAAAGTTACTCCAAGAACAGAAATAACTGTAGCTACCTACTGCAGTTTTGGTGCTTCGGAGTGAAACTGGGATTCAGGACAACTTGAAGTTCTATCTCTATCATACAATATTAGTTTTTTTACTTAAAAAATAAGATAAATAAAGGATCAATAATAGAAAATGGATAATTATTTTATATATATCAACCTCCAAAGCTTGACCCATGTTGTAAGTTAAACTCCTCCATAGGTAGATATTTGATTAATTGAATTAAATGTACTATGTTTAGGTAGGATTTACTATTTCTCGAACCTTTTGTCTGATCTATTACTTAATTAGAGTACACCTAATTTAAACTATGACTGTGTTTTATTTAACCTTGTTATTTTGGTACGATATTTGATTTGATGTTATTTAATGAATTGATGGAATTAATGATTATTATTGACATGTAACGTAAACAGTAAATTTAACAAATTGATTTTTCTTTCTAGGAAAAATCGTAACCCACGTAATTAAATGGCCGCTCGGCACTAATTAATAACCACGCTACCATGTGAAAGAAAGAACTCAACTGCTGAAAATATTGAATATAAATATTGGACATATAGAAATGCCGTACGGAAATAAAAACCACCCCCTCAGCACCCCCGAACATACAGTCTATTTGTCTACATTCTACAGTGATGCACCATATAATTTGACTGCTAATTTAGTTTTCTTGGGTAACAAATATCATATTTACTATCAGTAACAATTATTTAATTTACCATTAGTTACAAATATCCACTTTAATATTACAGTTACAAGATCTTATTTACTACCATAAACAAATATCTATTTTACTATCAGTAACCAAATATCTAATTTAAATCAGATATCAAATATCTAATTCAAATCAGTATCCAAATATCTAATTTATATCATTAATAGATATCTGATTTATATCAGTGGCCAATTATCTTATTTACTATCATCAACAAATATCTAAATTACTATCATTAACAAATATCTAATTTACTATCATTAACAAATATCTAATTTACTGTCATTAACAAATATGTAATTTACTATCATGAACAAATATCTAATTTACTATCATGAACAAATATCTAATTTACTATCATGAACAAATATCTAATTTACTATTAATAACTAATATCTAATTTACTATTATTAACTAATATCTAATTCACTATCATGAACAAATATCTACTTTACTATTATTAATAAATATTTAATTTACTAGTATTAACTAAACTCTAATTTACTATTATTAACTAATATCTAAATTTACCATTAATAACTAATATCTAATTCACTATCATGAACAAATATCCAATTTACTATCATTAACAAATATCTAATTTACTATCATTAACAAATATCTAATTCACTGGCATCAACAAATATGTAATTTACTATCATTAACAAATATCTAATTCACTATCATGAACAAATATCTAATTTACTATTAATAACTAATATCTAATTTACTATTATTAACTAATATCTAATTCACTATCATGAACAAATATCTACTTTACTATTATTAATAAATATTTAATTTACTAGTATTAACTAAAATCTAATTTACTATTATTAACTAATATCTAAATTTACCATTAATAACTAATATCTAATTCACTATCATGAACAAATATCCAATTTACTATCATTAACAAATATCTAATTTACTATCATTAACAAATATCTAATTCACTGGCATCAACAAATATGTAATTTACTATCATTAACAAATATCTAATTCACTATCATGAACAAATATCTAATTTACTATTAATAACTAATATTTAATTTACTATTATTAACTAATATCTAATTCACTATCATGAACAAATATCTAATTTACTATTATTAATAAATATTTAATTTACTAGTATTAACTAATATCTAATTTACTATTATTAACTAATATCTAAATTTACTATTATTAACTAATATCTAATTCACTATCATGAACAAATATCTAATTTACTATTATTGACTAATATCTAATTTACTATCATTAACAAATATCTAATTTACTATTCTTAACAAATAGCTAATTTACTATCATGAACAAATATCTAATTTACTATCATTAACAAATATCTAATTTACTATCATTAACTAATATCTAATTTACTATCATTAACAAATATCTAATCTACTATCATGAACAAATATCTAATTCACTATCATTAACAAATATCTAATTTACTATCATGAACAAATATCTAATTTACTATGATTACCTAATATCTAATTTACTATCATTAACTAATATCTAATTTACTATCATCAACAAATATCTAATTCACTGGCATCAACAAATATGTAATTTACTATCATTAACAAATATCTAATTCACTATCATGAACAAATATCTAATTTACTATTAATAACTAATATTTAATTTACTATTATTAACTAATATCTAATTCACTATCATGAACAAATATCTAATTTACTATTATTAATAAATATTTAATTTACTAGTATTAACTAATATCTAATTTACTATTATTAACTAATATCTAAATTTACTATTATTAACTAATATCTAATTCACTATCATGAACAAATATCTAATTTACTATTATTGACTAATATCTAATTTACTATCATTAACAAATATCTAATTTACTATTCTTAACAAATAGCTAATTTACTATCATGAACAAATATCTAATTTACTATCATTAACAAATATCTAATTTACTATCATTAACTAATATCTAATTTACTATCATTAACAAATATCTAATCTACTATCATGAACAAATATCTAATTCACTATCATTAACTAATATCTAATTTACTATCATGAACAAATATCTAATTTACTATGATTACCTAATATCTAATTTACTATCATTAACTAATATCTAATTTACTATCATCAACAAATATCTAATTTACTATCATTAACTAATATCTAATTTACTATCATTAACAGATATCTAATTTACTATCATTAATTAATATCTAATTTACTATCATTAACTAATATCTAATTCACTATCATGAACAAATATCTAATTTACTATTATTAACTAATATCTAATTTACTATCATTAACAAATATCTAATTTACTATTCTTAACAAATATCTAATTTACTATCATGAACAAATATCTAATTTACTATCATTAACAAATATCTAATTTACTATCATTAACAAATATCTAATTAACTATCATGAACAAATATCTAATTTACTATCATTAACTAATATCTAATTTACTATCATTAACTAATATCTAATTTACTATTATTAACAAATATCTAATTTACTCCCATGAAAAAATATCTAATTCACTGGCATCAACAAATATGTAATTTACTATCATCAACAAATATGTAATTTACTATCATTAACAAATATCTAATTCACTATCATGAACAAATATCTAATTTACTATTAATAACTAATATCTAATTTACTACCATGAAAAAATATCTAATTTACTATCATCAACAAATATCTAATTTACTATCATTAACTAATATCTAATTTACTATCATTAACAAATATCTAATTTACTATTAATAACTAATATCTAATTTACTACCATGAAAAAATATCTAATTTACTATCATCAACAAATATCTAATTTACTATCATTAACTAATATCTAATTTACTATCATTAACTAATATCTAATTTACTATTATTAACAAATATCTAATTTACTCCCATGAAAAAATATCTAATTTACTATCATCAACAAATATCTAATTTACTATCATTGACTAATATCTAATTTACTATCATTAACAAATATCTAATTCACTGGCATCAACAAATATGTAATTTACTATCATTAACAAATATCTAATTCACTATCATGAACAAATATCTAATTTACTATTAATAACAAATATCTAATTTACTCCCATGAAAAAATATCTAATTTACTATCATCAACAAATATCTAATTTACTATCATTAACTAATATCTAATTTACTATCATTAACAAATATCTAATTCACTGGCATCAACAAATATGTAATTTACTATCATTAACAAATATCTAATTCACTATCATGAACAAATATCTAATTTACTATTAATAACTAATATCTAATTTACTATTATTAACTAATATCTAATTCACTATCATGAACAAATGTATAATTTACTATTATTAATAAATATTTAATTTACTAGTATTAACTAATAGCTAATTTACTATTATTAACTAATATCTAAATTTACTATTATTAACTAATATCTAATTCACTATCATGAACAAATATCTAATTTACTATTATTAACTAATATCTAATTTACTATCATTAACAAATATCTAATTTACTATCATTAACTAATATCTAATTTACTATCATTAACAAATATCTAATCTACTATCATGAACAAATATCTAATTCACTATCATTAACTAATATCTAATTTACTATCATGAACAAATATCTAATTTACTATCATTAACTAATATTTAATTTACTATCATTAACTAATATCTAATTTACTATTATTAACAAATATCTAATTTACTATCATGAAAAAATATCTAATTTACTATCATCAACAAATATCTAATTTACTATCATTAACTAATATCTAATTTACTATCATTAACAGATATCTAATTTACTATCATTAATTAATATCTAATTTACTATCATTAACAGATATCTAATTCACTATCATGAACAAATATCTAATTTACTATTATTAACTAATATCTAATTCACTATCATGAACAAATATCTAATTTACTATTATTAACTAATATCTAATTTACTATCATGAACAAATATCTAATTTACTATCATTAACAAATATCTAATTTACTATCATGAACAAATATCTAATTTACTATCATGAACAAATATCTAATTTACTATCATTAACTAATATCTAATTTACTATCATGAACAAATATCTAATTTACTATCTTTAACTAATATCTAATTTACTATCATTAACTAATATCTAATTTACTATTATTAACAAATATCTAATTTACTCCCATGAAAAAATATCTAATTTACTATCATCAACAAATATCTAATTTACTATCATTAACTAATATCTAATTTACTATCATTAACAAATATCTAATTTACTATCATTAATTAATATCTAATTTACTATCATGAAAAAATATCTAATTTACTATCATTAATTAATATCTAATTTACTATCATGAAAAAATATCTAATTTACTATCATCAACAAATATCTAATTTACTATCATTAACTATTATCTAATTTACTATCATTAACAGATATCTAATTTACTATCATTAATTAATATCTAATTTACTATCATTAACAGATATCTAATTCACTATCATGAACAAATATCTAATTTACTATTATTAACTAATATCTAATTCACTATCATGAACAAATATCTAATTTACTATTATTAACTAATATCTAATTTACTATCATGAACAAATATCTAATTTACTATCATTAACAAATATCTAATTTACTATCATGAACAAATATCTAATTTACTATCATGAACAAATATCTAATTTACTATCATTAACTAATATCTAATTTACTATCATGAACAAATATCTAATTTACTTTCATTAACTAATATCTAATTTACTATCATTAACTAATATCTAATTAACTATTATTAACAAATATCTAATTTACTCCCATGAAAAAATATCTAATTTACTATCATCAACAAATATCTAATTTACTATCATTAACTAATATCTAATTTACTATCATTAACAAATATTTAATTTACTTTCATGAACAAATATCAAATTTACTATCATTAACTAATATCTAATTTACTATTATTAACAAATATCTAATTTACTATCATTAATTAATATCTAATTTACTATCATTAACTAATATCTAATTCACTATCATGAACAAATATCTAATTTACTATGATTACCTAATATCTAATTTACTATCATTAACTAATATCTAATTTACTATCATCAACAAATATCTAATTTACTATCATTAACTAATATCTAATTTACTATCATTAACAGATATCTAATTTACTATCATTAATTAATATCTAATTTACTATCATTAACTAATATCTAATTCACTATCATGAACAAATATCTAATTTACTATTATTAACTAATATCTAATTTACTATCATTAACAAATATCTAATTTACTATTCTTAACAAATATCTAATTTACTATCATGAACAAATATCTAATTTACTATCATTAACAAATATCTAATTTACTATCATTAACAAATATCTAATTTACTATCATGAACAAATATCTAATTTACTATCATTAACTAATATCTAATTTACTATCATTAACTAATATCTAATTTACTATTATTAACAAATATCTAATTTACTCCCATGAAAAAATATCTAATTCACTGGCATCAACAAATATGTAATTTACTATCATCAACAAATATGTAATTTACTATCATTAACAAATATCAAATTCACTATCATGAACAAATATCTAATTTACTATTAATAACTAATATCTAATTTACTACCATGAAAAAATATCTAATTTACTATCATCAACAAATATCTAATTTACTATCATTAACTAATATCTAATTTACTATCATTAACAAATATCTAATTTACTATTAATAACTAATATCTAATTTACTACCATGAAAAAATATCTAATTTACTATCATCAACAAATATCTAATTTACTATCATTAACTAATATCTAATTTACTATCATTAACTAATATCTAATTTACTATTATTAACAAATATCTAATTTACTCCCATGAAAAAATATCTAATTTACTATCATCAACAAATATCTAATTTACTATCATTGACTAATTTCTAATTTACTATCATTAACAAATATCTAATTCACTGGCATCAACAAATATGTAATTTACTATCATTAACAAATATCTAATTCACTATCATGAACAAATATCTAATTTACTATTAATAACAAATATCTAATTTACTCCCATGAAAAAATATCTAATTTACTATCATCAACAAATATCTAATTTACTATCATTAACTAATATCTAATTTACTATCATTAACAAATATCTAATTCACTGGCATCAACAAATATGTAATTTACTATCATTAACAAATATCTAATTCACTATCATGAACAAATATCTAATTTACTATTAATAACTAATATCTAATTTACTATTATTAACTAATATCTAATTCACTATCATGAACAAATATATAATTTACTATTATTAATAAATATTTAATTTACTAGTATTAACTAATAGCTAATTTACTATTATTAACTAATATCTAAATTTACTATTATTAACTAATATCTAATTCACTATCATGAACAAATATCTAATTTACTATTATTAACTAATATCTAATTTACTATCATTAACAAATATCTAATTTACTATCATTAACTAATATCTAATTTACTATCATTAACAAATATCTAATCTACTATCATGAACAAATATCTAATTCACTATCATTAACTAATATCTAATTTACTATCATGAACAAATATCTAATTTACTATCATTAACTAATATTTAATTTACTATCATTAACTAATATCTAATTTACTATTATTAACAAATATCTAATTTACTATCATGAAAAAATATCTAATTTACTATCATCAACAAATATCTAATTTACTATCATTAACTAATATCTAATTTACTATCATTAACAGATATCTAATTTACTATCATTAATTAATATCTAATTTACTATCATTAACAGATATCTAATTCACTATCATGAACAAATATCTAATTTACTATTATTAACTAATATCTAATTCACTATCATGAACAAATATCTAATTTACTATTATTAACTAATATCTAATTTACTATCATGAACAAATATCTAATTTACTATCATTAACAAATATCTAATTTACTATCATGAACAAATATCTAATTTACTATCATGAACAAATATCTAATTTACTATCATTAACTAATATCTAATTTACTATCATGAACAAATATCTAATTTACTATCTTTAACTAATATCTAATTTACTATCATTAACTAATATCTAATTTACTATTATTAACAAATATCTAATTTACTCCCATGAAAAAATATCTAATTTACTATCATCAACAAATATCTAATTTACTATCATTAACTAATATCTAATTTACTATCATTAACAAATATCTAATTTACTATCATGAACAAATATCAAATTTACTATCATTAACTAATATCTAATTTACTATTATTAACAAATATCTAATTTACTATCATTAATTAATATCTAATTTACTATCATGAAAAAATATCTAATTTACTATCATTAATTAATATCTAATTTACTATCATGAAAAAATATCTAATTTACTATCATCAACAAATATCTAATTTACTATCATTAACTATTATCTAATTTACTATCATTAACAGATATCTAATTTACTATCATTAATTAATATCTAATTTACTATCATTAACAGATACCTAATTCACTATCATGAACAAATATCTAATTTACTATTATTAACTAATATCTAATTCACTATCATGAACAAATATCTAATTTACTATTATTAACTAATATCTAATTTACTATCATGAACAAATATCTAATTTACTATCATGAACAAATATCTAATTTACTATTATTAACTAATATCTAATTTACTATCATGAACAAATATCTAATTTACTATCATTAACAAATATCTAATTTACTATCATGAACAAATATCTAATTTACTATCATGAACAAATATCTAATTTACTATCATTAACTAATATCTAATTTACTATCATGAACAAATATCCAATTTACTTTCATTAACTAATATCTAATTTACTATCATTAACTAATATCTAATTTACTATTATTAACAAATATCTAATTTACTCCCATGAAAAAATATCTAATTTACTATCATCAACAAATATCTAATTTACTATCATTAACTAATATCTAATTTACTATCATTAACAAATATTTAATTTACTTTCATGAACAAATATCAAATTTACTATCATTAACTAATATCTAATTTACTATTATTAACAAATATCTAATTTACTATCATTAATTAATATCTAATTTACTATCATTAACTAATATCTAATTCACTATCATGAACAAATATCTAATTTACTATTATTAACTAATATCTAATTTACTATCATTAACTAATATTTAATTTACTATTATTAACAAATATCTAATTTACTATCATGAAAAATATCTAATTTACTATCATCAACAAATATCTACTTTACTATCATTAACTAATATCTATTTTACTATCATTAACAAATATCTAATTTATTATCATGAACAAATATCAAATTTACTATCTTTAACTAATATCTAATTTACTATCATTAACAAATATCTAATTTACTATCATTAATTAATATCTAATTTACTATCATTAACTAATATCTAATTCACTATCATGAACAAATATCTAATTCACTATCATGAACAAATATCTAATTTACTATTATTAACTAATATCTAATTTACTATCATTAACAAATATCTAAATTACTATTCTTAACAAATATCTAATTTACTATCATGAACAAATATCTAATTTACTATCATTAATAAATATCTAATTTACTATCATTAACTAATATCTAATTTACTATCATTAACAAATATCTAATTTACTATCATTAACTAATATCTAATTTACTATCATTAACTAATATCTAATTTACTATTATTAACAAATATCTAATTTACTATCATTAACTAATATCTAATTTACTATTATTAACAAATATCTAATTTACTATCATGAACAACTATCTAATTTACTATCATTAACAAATATCTAATTTACTATCATTAACTAATATCTAATTTACTATCATTAACAAATATCTAATTTACTATCATGAACAAATATCTAATTTACTATCATTAATTAATATCTAATTTACTATTATTAACTAATATCTAATTTACTATCATTAACAAATATCTAATTTATTATTCTTAACAAATATCTAATTTACTATTCTTAACAAATATCTAATTTACTATCATGAACAAATATCTAATTTACTATCATTAACAAATATCTAATTTACTATCATTAACTAATATCTAATTTACTATCATTAACAAATATCTAATTTACTATCATGAACAAATATCTAATTTACTATCATTAACTAATATCTAATTTACTATCATTAACAAATATCTAATTCACTGGCATCAACAAATATGTAATTTACTATCATTAACAAATATCTAATTCACTATCATGAACAAATATCTAATTTACTATTAATAACTAATATCTAATTTACTATTATTAACTAATATCTAATTCACTATCATGAACAAATATATAATTTACTATTATTAATAAATATTTAATTTACTAGTATTAACTAATAGCTAATTTACTATTATTAACTAATATCTAAATTTACTATTATTAACTAATATCTAATTCACTATCATGAACAAATATCTAATTTACTATTATTAACTAATATCTAATTTACTATCATTAACAAATATCTAATTTACTATCATTAACTAATATCTAATTTACTATCATTAACAAATATCTAATCTACTATCATGAACAAATATCTAATTCACTATCATTAACTAATATCTAATTTACTATCATGAACAAATATCTAATTTACTATCATTAACTAATATTTAATTTACTATCATTAACTAATATCTAATTTACTATTATTAACAAATATCTAATTTACTATCATGAAAAAATATCTAATTTACTATCATCAACAAATATCTAATTTACTATCATTAACTAATATCTAATTTACTATCATTAACAGATATCTAATTTACTATCATTAATTAATATCTAATTTACTATCATTAACAGATATCTAATTCACTATCATGAACAAATATCTAATTTACTATTATTAACTAATATCTAATTCACTATCATGAACAAATATCTAATTTACTATTATTAACTAATATCTAATTTACTATCATGAACAAATATCTAATTTACTATCATTAACAAATATCTAATTTACTATCATGAACAAATATCTAATTTACTATCATGAACAAATATCTAATTTACTATCATTAACTAATATCTAATTTACTATCATGAACAAATATCTAATTTACTATCTTTAACTAATATCTAATTTACTATCATTAACTAATATCTAATTTACTATTATTAACAAATATCTAATTTACTCCCATGAAAAAATATCTAATTTACTATCATCAACAAATATCTAATTTACTATCATTAACTAATATCTAATTTACTATCATTAACAAATATCTAATTTACTATCATGAACAAATATCAAATTTACTATCATTAACTAATATCTAATTTACTATTATTAACAAATATCTAATTTACTATCATTAATTAATATCTAATTTACTATCATGAAAAAATATCTAATTTACTATCATTAATTAATATCTAATTTACTATCATGAAAAAATATCTAATTTACTATCATCAACAAATATCTAATTTACTATCATTAACTATTATCTAATTTACTATCATCAACAAATATCTAATTTACTATCATTAACTATTGTCTAATTTACTATCATTAACAGATATCTAATTTACTATCATTAATTAATATCTAATTTACTATCATTAACAGATATCTAATTCACTATCATGAACAAATATCTAATTTACTATTATTAACTAATATCTAATTCACTATCATGAACAAATATCTAATTTACTATTATTAACTAATATCTAATTTACTATCATGAACAAATATCTAATTTACTATCATGAACAAATATCTAATTTACTATTATTAACTAATATCTAATTTACTATCATGAACAAATATCTAATTTACTATCATTAACAAATATCTAATTTACTATCATGAACAAATATCTAATTTACTATCATGAACAAATATCTAATTTACTATCATTAACTAATATCTAATTTACTATCATGAACAAATATCTAATTTACTTTCATTAACTAATATCTAATTTACTATCATTAACTAATATCTAATTTACTATTATTAACAAATATCTAATTTACTCCCATGAAAAAATATCTAATTTACTATCATCAACAAATATCTAATTTACTATCATTAACTAATATCTAATTTACTATCATTAACAAATATTTAATTTACTTTCATGAACAAATATCAAATTTACTATCATTAACTAATATCTAATTTACTATTATTAACAAATATCTAATTTACTATCATTAATTAATATCTAATTTACTATCATTAACTAATATCTAATTCACTATCATGAACAAATATCTAATTTACTATTATTAACAAATATCTAATTTACTATCATGAAAAATATCTAATTTACTATCATCAACAAATATCTAATTTACTATCATTAACTAATATCTATTTTACTATCATTAACAAATATCTAATTTATTATCATGAACAAATATCAAATTTACTATCTTTAACTAATATCTAATTTACTATCATTAACAAATATCTAATTTACTATCATTAATTAATATCTAATTTACTATCATTAACTAATATCTAATTCACTATCATGAACAAATATCTAATTTACTATTATTAACTAATATCTAATTTACTATCATTAACAAATATCTAAATTACTATTCTTAACAAATATCTAATTTACTATCATGAACAAATATCTAATTTACTATCATTAATAAATATCTAATTTACTATCATTAACTAATATCTAATTTACTATCATTAACAAATATCTAATTTACTATCATTAACTAATATCTAATTTACTATCATTAACTAATATCTAATTTACTATTATTAACAAATATCTAATTTACTATCATTAACTAATATCTAATTTACTATTATTAACAAATATCTAATTTACTATCATGAACAACTATCTAATTTACTATCATTAACAAATATCTAATTTACTATCATTAACTAATATCTAATTTACTATCATTAACAAATATCTAATTTACTATCATGAACAAATATCTAATTTACTATCATTAATTAATATCTAATTTACTATTATTAACTAATATCTAATTTACTATCATTAACAAATATCTAATTTATTATTCTTAACAAATATCTAATTTACTATTCTTAACAAATATCTAATTTACTATCATGAACAAATATCTAATTTACTATCATTAACAAATATCTAATTTACTATCATTAACTAATATCTAATTTACTATCATTAACAAATATCTAATTTACTATCATGAACAAATATCTAATTTACTATCATTAACTAATATCTAATTTACTATCATGAACAAATATCTAATTTACTATCATTAACTAATATCTAATTTACTATCATGAACAAATATCTAATTTACTATCATTAACTAATATCTTATTTACTATCATTAACAAATATCTAATTTACAATCATGAACAAATATCTAATTTACTATCATGAACAAATATCTAATTTACTATCATGAACAGTGTCTTCAATAAAGCAGATGTCAGGTCATTCATACCATGGAAACGAATATAAACAGTTCAGTTTACACAGTCTGAACGGCAACCTATTTATTTAACCGATTGTAAATTTTGTATTTTTTTTAATGATATTAAATTAGACATCTATTACTGATATGTAAATTATATATTTGCTAATGATAATAAATTAGATTATTGTAATGGTAAATTAAAATTAGGTTACTGATTTAAATTAGATATTTGTTACCGATAGTAAGTAAATTAGATATATGTTTCTAATCGCAAATTACACATTTTGTGACTGATAGTGAATTAGATTTTTAGTTAATGAAATTGAATTCAACATTTATTAATGATAGTGCCTTAGATAGTTGATTTCTAATACTAACCCGATATTTATCATTATAAAAATGACTGGATTTTTTCATGAAACTTGGATTTTTTAGCATAAATATCATTAGAACCTCGCTGTACTCACTAAAATAATATTTTAAATATAAATGTGCACGATATTGAGTGATCTCATAATTATGAGATCACTCAACTGCAATAAGAGTAGTGCTAAAGCATGTTTATTTTATGGCTGTATTTTTGAGCTGTATTAGAGGTGTATTTTTGAGGCCTGAAAAAAATTTCGAAGAGAAAATAGGACAACAAATAAACAAAAGAAATGCAATAATGAAATTTGTCATTTACTATTTTACATCAGTCTTGAGCGCATAGAAATAAATCCTTGCTTAAATTTATGTTATTTTCAATTATATGTTCATTATGTATACGTCATATAAACATAAATAACGCGGCAAGTTGTCCTAGATGTGAGTTGTCCTAAAACCACTCAAAACACAAAGCGCAATTATGTAAATTGTGCACAACTTTGCATAACTGTTATATGAATGCACAACTTATTCAATATTCTTTGTCATGCGATAGCTAGGGTGCATGTTACCATTTGACTGTTAATTTAGTTTTCTTGGGTTAAATAAATAGGTTGCCGTTCAGACTGTGTAAACTGAACTGTTTATATTCGTTTCCATGGTATGAATGACCTGACATCTGCTTTATTGAAGACACTGTTCATGATAGTAAATTAGATATTTGTTCATGATAGTAAATTAGATATATGTTAATGATAGTAAATTAGATATATGTTAATGATAGTAAATTAGATATTTGTTCATGATAGTGAATTAGATATATGTTAATGATAGTAAATTACATATTTGTTCATGATTGTAAATTAGATATTTGTCAATGATAGTAAATTAAATATTTGTTCATGATAGTAAATTAGATATTTGTTAATGATAGTAAATTAGATATTAGTTAATGATAGTAAATTAGATATTTGTTAATGATAGTAAATTAGATATTCGTTCATGATAGTAAATTAGATATTTGTTAATGATAGTAAATTAGATATTAGTTAATGATAGTAAATTAGATATTAGTTAATGATAGTAAATTAGATATTAATTTTGTTAATGATAGTAAATTAGATATTTGTTAAAGATAGTATATTAGATATTTGTTCATGATAGTAAATTAGATATTTGTTCATGATAGTAAATTAGATATTTGTTCATGATAGTAAATTAGATATTTGTTAATGATAGAAAATTAGATATTTGTTAATAATAGTAAATTAGATATTTGTTAATAATAATGAATTAGATATTTGTTAATGATAGTAAATTAGATATTTGTTGATAATAGTAAATAAGATATTTGTTAATGATAGTAAATTAGATATTTGTTAATGATAGTAAATTAGATATTAGTTAATGATAGTAAATTAGATATTTGTTAATGATAGAAAATTAGATATTTGTTCATGATAGTAAATTAGATATTTGTTAATGATAGTAAATTAGATATTAGTTAATGATAGTAAATTAAATAGTACTTAATGATAGTAAATTAGATATTTTTTCATGATAGTAAATTAGATATTTGTTAATGATAGTAAATTAGATATTTGTTCATGATAGTAAATTAGATATTTGTTCATGATAGTAAATTAGATATTTGTTCATGATAGTAAATTAGATATTTGTTAATGATAGAAAATTAGATATTAGTTAATAATAGTAAATTAGATAATTGTTAATAATAATGAATTAGATATTTGTTAATGATAGTAAATTAGATATTTGTTGATGATAGTAAATTAGATATTTGTTGATGATAGTAAATTAGATATTTGTTAATGCTAGTAAATTAGATATTTGATAATGATGGTGAATTAGATAATTATTGTTGATGAAAGTAAATTAGATATTTGTTGATGATAGTAAATTAGATATTTGCTCATGATAGTAAATTAGATATTTGTTGATGATAGTAAATTAGATATTTTTAATAATAATGAATTGTATATTTGTTAATGAAAGTTAATTAGATATTTGTTAATGATAGTAAATTAGATATTAGTTAATAATAATGAATTGTATATTTGATTATGATGGTAAATTAGATATTTGTTGATGATAGTAAATTAGATATTTGTTGATTTTTTATTTATTTTATTTATTCACACTAAACATCCCTTACAGTTAGATCAAGTACTCGGGAAATACTTGGTCTTTACAATCATAATATATTTGTAACTAAAAATAGAGACATTTAGGCACGGAAAAGCTTCTGCTTCAAGGGCAGCCTATATGCCTTATGCTTATATTTCACAAAATGGATAACTATTAATAAATTGATAGATCATTTTCAATAATAAAATTTTGTGACTAAACGATAATTAAAATTTATACTTGGCATAATAATACTTCTCATAATAATCTAATACGGGTGGAGCCATAGTAAATAAATAGAAAGTATACTAAGTACAATATTTGAACATAGGAAAATACTTAATGGACGTGACATCGATTAAAACGAGTGACGTCACACTAGTTATCTCCAAATAAAAATTGTGCTATTATTGAGTTAAATTTGCATTTTCATGGAAATTAACTCTAGTAGAGTAAAGGTGAATGAAGGTTCTAAGACACATTTGCATTTATCTGATTAAATAATAATTTTATCGAAAATTTCATTCGTCAAATTGTGCTATAAATAACATTTACTATATGCAATCAGGTTTATATGTTAGATATAATGGTCATTTGAGTGTTTCAGTGTGAATACAATAGGTTACTAGGTACCACCTTACATTTTACAAGTTTGTAAATAAGCCAACTTGTAAGTGTCAGCCTGGTATTGAATATTTAAAAGTTATCTAGGTACTTGAAGCTAACCAAACATATTTTTTATTGACATAATCTATCTATATTTACTTGTCGCACCTATATAATTCTCATTTTGACATTACTTCATTTGTTTATATAGATTTGAAGATCGGAATCAAGTTCACCGTTAATGAGTTTGCAACTTAGTATACTTTTCTATCTATTTACGATGGGTGTAGCAATATTCATGTTATTAGCTGACACTAAGTGAACGTACAATAGACACCCTAAATCAATAAATGATGAAAAATAGGAAAAGAAGAATACAATTCAAATACTATCATAAGTTACATTAGGAAAACAGAGTTATAAGATAATATTTGGAAAAAGAAGATTACAGTGATAATCAATAGGACTACATAATGACAAGGAAGACATCACCAAAAACACACACAAATTTCACATATACAACTGCATCCCAAGAGAATATAATTCAGATTATACATATACAGTTTCGAATTCCTTGTCCTGAATTTCAAGAATTCTGAAATGATTAGCACATTTCTTTTTAAATACTGAGATTGATTCTTCACCTTTTATTTAAACTGGCAAACCATTCCAGGTTTTGACACCCGTAAAAAGCATAGAGAATTGAGTTTTAGTTTTCCTATATCTAATGATGGTAAATTAGATATTAGTTAATGATGGTAAATTAGATATTTGTTTATGATGGTAAATTAGATATTTGTTGATGATAGTAAGTTAGATATTTGCTAATGATAATAAATTAGTTATTTGTTGCTGATAGTAAATTGAATATTTGTTATTGATAGTAAATTAGATATTTGTAATTGATAGTAAATTAGATATTTGTAATTGATGATAAATTAGATATTTTGTTAAGGATTTGAATTATGAGATAGTTGGTTACATATAGTAAATTACATATTTTTTAACCATAGTGAATTGGATTATTTTTAAATATTTGGTTAATGAGAGTAAATGAGATATTTGTTACTGATTGTAAATTAGACGATTTTTAAAAAATACAAAATTAGATAATTGTTACCGATATAAAATTAGAAATAATGTATTACGGATAATTCATTAGATCCAGCTTTCGAGGAAAAAAACACATTTAAGCAACATTTGAGTCTATTAAATAATCATATATCCAGTTTAGGAGACAAGGACGATGCAGAAAAGAAGAAAATCCTTCTCAGAAGCGCTGACTGCAAGCTGGGAGATTTCCAAATTACTGTTAATAACGTTGTTAACGGTAAAACATTTAAAGATAGCACCTACGAAGAAATATGCACGGTATTAGAAGATATATATGTGCAGAAAGACAGCAAGGATATCTACAGTGTATGTCACGAATTATACACTAATAAATTGAAAGATGAAACTACAGCTGCCAGTGATATATTAAGTACATTGGAAAAGATTGGAGAGGTCACAGATCATATATTGAATGACGAAACAATGAACGCGCAATTTCCAGTAAAACTTGCAGCTGAAACTAATCAGGCATACAACAACAGATTAAAAAAGCACGCAAAGGATCTTATGAATACAGCTATGTATTTAACGATATTGGGACCACAGATCAACCCCAGTATCGTCAAGGGAGTTATAGAAGGACCGTTCAAAACAACAGCTAATTTACTGTCCGCTACAACAAAGAAAATAAGATCTTTGCAACATGACAAAAAAATCCTAATACCAAAGAAAAATTTCAATGACACAGAAACTTTTGTGACAGAAAAAACTAATCAAAGAGTAGGTGAGAATCAAGGTAATTATCACGATGATATGCAGGAAGAAACAGAAGCATATTACGCATATGATGCAAGAAACAGAGGTACAGCAGGTAGGTATGCACGCAGAAGCAGATACAGATACAATCACAAAGGCAGAACAAATGTACCAAACACGAATACCTACCCACCACAGCATAATAGTGATACAATTAAGTGCTTTAGATGCAATAATCTAGGCCACATAGGAAGAGAATGCCGTGCTCAACAACCTTTTAATCGAGGACAGAGCAAGGATTTTCGAAAAAAAATGTAAATACGAACACTGAAATAAATACAACAAATAAAGTTAGTAAACAACATGGTAGGGTTAATTTAACTAAACATGTAACAAAAAAAAATATATCGGTCGGTAACTCCGTACACACATGTGAATTAAACATGAATAAATTGGATCCGGTGTACGTTAAATTCAATGGTGAACTTAATTCGTCACTCAATGCAAGAAATCAATGCGAATGTAAAAATAAGCTCGATTTATTAAAAGAAGTAGAGTTAAGCGTTGAGGAGAAAATAACAAGCGAAACGTATATTACAGCTCAGTTCGTAATTTAGCGGATTGACGGACTGTCATTATACGATAAAAGGGACTTCTAAGCCAACGATAATTTTACATAGTGAAGAGTTTGATTGGGAAGCTTTAATAGATTCAGGAAGTGAGCAAACGATTTTAAACAGTCGTAATTTTAAATACATGGCGAGTAACGAAGACATAATGAAATCGGACGTAACTATTAAAGGCATAAACGGACGTTCCGAAGTAAAAGGTGAAATAAATTTTGTATTATTATCAAAGTCAAATAAGCAAAGAGTAAACGCTTTACTAATCGATAACAACAGTCTACCCTATGACGTCATATTAGGAAGGGACGTGTTAACGAACGCGCAGATTGATTTTGATAAAAATATTTTGAAGTTAGGTGAAGAAAAAATTCCGTTTATGGAAAAACGTAAAATAGCTACTAAAGAACTATTAAGCACGGATTGCTTAATAGCAGAGTTAGTTCTCATTTCTAATAGGTCAAAAAGAAGAACTTTGATAAGAGAAATAAACGAACGAACAAACAGCCACAGTAGTATTGCGAAGGTAAGGGTTAAACCTCAATTAAAACAGAAAGGGCAAGCAGAGGTTATGAAGTCCGAGGTAAAAACGAAGTCTAAGAAAAAGAATAAAATACGCAAGAAGAACGGTAATGTTCATATAAGTAGCCAAGTCGTTGAGGCAAATACCGTTAAAGTTCTTTATGGTTTTTGTAAAGAACAACGAAGCAGGAAGTTATATCGTAGCTAAAAGAAGTTTCAGTTCGGGTTTAGTGGTAGCCGAAACACTAATAAAAATCGAAGACATTAAAAAAGAAGGGGATCAAGTGTCAATATGCCCAGTTTTCGTAATGAATCCGACTGATAGTGATATCGTATTAAAGGAAAATAAGATAATAGGTACACTCGAAACCTACGAAAAGCAAGTCGAAGTCAATATAGCGACTATATCGGAGTGTTTAAATAATAGGACTCGTAAATCTAGATTAGGAACGTGTTGAGTGACGAAAAAACAAAGCCATTTGAACGAAACGTTACCCCTGATTTAATTTATGAAGAGTCAATGGTACATGCAGTTGGAAATAATGGAGAGCCATTAGTTTCAGTGCATGGCAACCGAGAGATAAAGTGTAAAATATCACGTGACGGAAGTGCTGATAGAAGCCGTGATATCAAAGTAAGAAGTGATGATGTAGAAAACAATTCTCAGACAGTGCCATCAGCACTGAGAAGGTTAGTTAATGCTGACATATCATGTGGAATGTCAGAGTATGAAGACAAAACGACGCAGTTACTAAATAATTTTAGAGACGTAATTACTCTTAAAGACGAACCTATCGGAACTACTAGTATATGTACACATAGTATTAAACTGAAAGACCCTAATATAGTTATCAATAAAATACCATATAGAATACCACATAAATTTCAAGAACAAATTGAAGAAGTTAATAAATCAATGTTACAGGAAGGAACTATTGAACCTTCAATGTCCGAATACTTTTTCCCGGTAATCGTGGTTCATAAAAAGAATGGGGAAATACGTCCCGTAATAGATTTCAGATCTCTAAATAAATGCGTGCATTTACAAGGATTTCCTTTACCTAGAGTTGATGATATGTTAGGATCACTAGGTGGGTCTAAGATATTTTCTAGTTTAGATCTAAGGAGCGCATTTCACCAAGTGAAACTCTCCGAAGAATCTAAAAAACTTACAGCATTTGGGGTAAATGGTAAAAAGTGGCAGTTCCGTAAGTTACCCTTCGGGTATGTCAATAGTCCAAAAGTATTTCAAGCAATTATGACAAAAGCGTTAAATAAAGTATTAGGGAAACTATATTTCGTATTTATTGATCACATCGTAATTTTTAGTCGATCATATGAACAACATTTAAATGATATTAGCCAAGTGCTAATGAGTTTACGTGACGCTCATTTGAGATTAAAATTAGAGAAGTGTGAATTCTTTAAACACGAAATCAACTTTCTTGGACATCGGGTCACTACTGAGGGCATCCGATGTATCCAAAACGAAAAACTTAGAGAAGCATCTAGACCAACAGATGTAAAGAAACTTCAGCGGTTTTTAGGGCTTGCGAACTACTTTCGTAAGTTCGTCCCTAATTTTTTTTTTTCTTTTTTTTTTTAAAAGGCCCCCTGCCAGAAGAAGCAAACCTTCTTTAAATAATTAAAAAAAAAGCAATTATCTTTATTAAGACAATGAACATTAAAAAATGAAAGATAAGCTTCTCTGCTCTACGACCATGGCTCCGACCATCGCCAATGGTAGTGGCCTCCAACCGACTGTGAGGTGCCTATAGCAGGTCACAGGGCTACACCCAAACTGCGGTCATCATACTTCTCCTTGACTGACGTCAGAATACTGAAAGCATTGCCCCTCTGAACTGCCAAAGCAACTCTCTGCTCTAACCAAAAGGTCTCTCTCACATCATCAGTGACGTCGGTAATGCGACGGCCGATTTCAGTAAGGAGTGCGCCTGTCGTTTCACCATAGCTACCTGCCGTTTCCACCGCTATGGGTTCGAAAGTCTAACCAAAAGGTCTCTCTCACATCATCAGTGACGTCGGTAATGCGACGGCCGATTTCAGTAAGGAGTGCGCCTGTCGTTTCACCATAGCTACCTGCCGTTTCCACCGCTATGGGTTCGCTAAATTTAGTCAGAAAGCCGAACCATTATATAGACTATTAAGGAAGGACACTAAATTTGACTGGACTGAAGTTTTGACATCAGATACGGTTTTAGCTCATCCAAATTATTCCAGACCGTTTTATCTATTTACTGACAGCTCAAGTATCGGAGTTGGCGCAGCACTGCTACAACCAGATTCGACCAAAAGCAAAACATTAAGACCCATAGCCTATTTCAGTAAATCATTAAATTCTACTCAGAAAAGGTACTCCACAACTAAGCAAGAGTTCCTTGCAATTCATCTAGCTTTAAAGGAATTTCAATATCTATGTCTAGGGTATCCTATTACCATTTTAACTGACCACAAACCCTTGTGCGCATTTTTTGGTAATAAACTTCCATTAGATTCGGCATTGGCCAGGTGGGCCATTGAGGCTAGCACATATGATTGCTCCATTAGGTATTTTGAGGGTAAACGTAATGTAGTAGCAGATACTCTTAGTAGATTAACTCCTTTAACGGAAGAAATAATAGATGAATGCGAACTTTTAACACCATCTAATGAAAGTTTTAGATCAATTGAAAGTTTTATAGCAACCACAAGATCGAGGGCTAAGCTAAATGTACCACAAATTATAAACAACAATGACAGTGAATCAGAAACAGACTCAGAAAACGAACAAGAATCAGATCCATCTAAATTGTATAAAATCAACAAAGAAAAACCATTTCTGAATTACATACCTAAACACGAAGACATAACATGGACTTTAAACAGACTAAAGATTGCACAGTCAAACGACTTTGCTTGTAAGGAAATAATGGACATATTAAATAGAAGAAAAATAGGAACATCTAAAAACATAGCTGAGTTTTTCATATTAGACGGAATATTATATCGACATAGGAAAATAGATACTAGGGCAGTCAGTATTGTTAATTTACCAAATGAAATGATCAATTTAGTAATTAATTCAATACATTTTAACACTCATTGTGGTTTAGGTCATACGCTATTTAAATTTCGACTAAAATACTATCATTTTCAAGAAAGATCGGTCATAGAATCTTTTATTAAAAGATGAGACGTTTGCAAAATCCTTAAAGGAAGTCTAGATACACCAATTAAATTAATGTCTGCCCCAGTAGTTAATACACCATTTGAAACAGTTTCATATGATTTTATAGGACCTTTTATTACAACTGACACGAACAACAAGTACATTTTATCAATAACATGTATGTTGACACGATATAACGAATTACACGCAGTAGCTGACAAATCAACTAACACAGTAATTGAAGAGTAACTTTGATTAGTGATCTACGCAAGAGTTGTATAGTGCTCTACGCGCGTAGATCCCTCAATAATTATGCAGAATAACACCAAATGTAAAGTGCTCTACGCGTGTAGATTACTATAAAAACGGCAAATTGTGACACGTAAAGTGATCTACGCGCGTAGATCACAGGCGTTGCAAGTGAGTGAAGTGAAGAGTGATCTACACGCGCCAGTGTTATGCGTAGATCACTATTCACTGTATGTGCTACACCGTGTGAAGAGTGCTCTACGCAAGTTATGTTACGCGGCCTCTGATTGGTTGAAATTCATTTTCTAAAAATATTGCTCATTTATTGAAAACTATTTCAATAGTGGACTGTGATAGAGGTAACTATAAAAAAAAATCAACTTTTTATTGAGGTTATAAATGTAATAGTTATTGTCAAAATAAATATAAAGTTTATAATGAAAATTTTATGTACGGAGAATTATCATTTTTCTTTCAATTATTATTATATTTACAAATATTTAGTGATATCATGCTTCATAAATATTTATTATTTATTATTATTGAAACAGGAGAATATTTGGAGGGTTGAGAGGTAACTGTGCTTCTAAACAGTATTGTCCATACGATGAAAGATAAAGTCGGGAAAGAACGAACCCAACTATACCTTTTACAGGTCTAGTTGATCCAAATGAAATAATATTTGATCCAAGAGAATATCAATTTTATCAAAGTGAATTTGACTTTGCACCATGTGAAATTGAATTTGATTTTTATGCAATTGAATTTGATCCATGAGAAATAATACTTGATCTAAGTGAAATTATTGAATATTTTATCATTCCGATACCTCACATTTTGTGTCTTTGTCTGTTGGTTGGTTGCAAGAAAAATGTCACGCTTTTAACATTTAATATATAAAAAAAATATTTGTATAACTTATGTGAGATTATGATCGGCACATCATAATTTCTCATAGACTCCTTAACATTTCATTGTTTATCATAATCTTTGATTGCCCACCATAATCTATCATTGCCCACCAAAATCTTTCATTACCCTCAATAATCTTTCATTGCCCACAATAATCTTTCATTGCCCACAATAATCTTTCAATGCCCACCATAATCATTCATTGCCCACTATAATCTTTCATTGCCAACCATAATCTTTCATTGCCCACAATAATCTTTCATTGCCCACAATTATCTTTCATTGTCCACAATAATCTTTCATTGCCAACCATAGTCTTTCATTGCCCACAATAATCTTTTATTGCCCACAATAATCTTTCATTGCCCACCATAATCATTCATTGCCCACTATAATCTTTCATTGCCAACCATAATCTTTCATTATCCAACATAATCCTTCATTTCCCACTATAATCTTTCATTGCCAACCATAATATTTCATTTCCCACTATAATCTTTCAATACCCGCTATAATCTATCATTGCTCACCATAATCTTCCATTGCCCACCATAATCTTTCATTGCCCACCATGATCTTTCATTGCTCACCATAATCTTCCATTGTCCACCATGATCTTTCATTGTCCACCATAATCTTTCAGTACCCACCATAATCTTTCATTGCCCACCATAATCTTTCTTTTCCCTCAATAATCTTTCATTGCCAACCATAATATTTCATTGACAACCATAATCTTTCATTATCCACCATAATCCTTCATTTCCCACTATAATCTTTCATTGCCCACCATAATCCTTCATTTCGCACTATAATCTTTCATTACCCGCTATAATCTTTCATTGCTCACCATAATCTTCCATTGCCCACCATAATCTCTCATTGCCCACCATGATCTTTCATTGCTCACCATAATCTTCCATTGCCCACCATGATCTTTCATTGTCCACCATAATCTTTCAGTACCCACCATGATCTTTCATTGCTCACCATAATCTTCCATAACCCATCATAATCTTACATTGCCCACCATAATCCTTCATTGCCCACCATAATCCTTCATTGCCCACCATAATCCTTCATTGCCCACCATAATCTTTTTTTGCCCTCCATAATCTTTTTTTGCCCTCCATAATATTTTTTGCCCTCCATAATCTTTCATTGCCCACCACAATCTTTCATTGCCCACCCTAATCTTCTATTCATTGCCCATCCAAAAAATGTTTCATTGCCAACCATTATAATCTTTTATGGCCAACCAAAAATACTATATTATTGCCCACCATAATAATATATCATTGTCCACTTTAATAATCTCCAAAACCCACAATTTTAATTGGCCTATCAATATATTTTATGATCCCCATTATACATAAAATTTATTTACATAAAATTTATTTAACTAAATACATACAAATAGCTCTTTCCTAGTTCACGTCCCTAAATGTTATAGGGACGTGCACTAGGAAGGGGGTATTTTCAAATCAATTTATCTCAAATTTAATTAAATTTCATCTGATTAAAATATATTGCACAATTAATTATTAATTGACAGAAAAATTAGTATCTTAACCACAAATACAAATAATACCAAAAAGGAATATTTGAATTTGAAATTCAGCAAATTAAAGAATATAGATTTGGAAAACAAATGGAAATATATATTATATAGTTTAGTACTATATACTCCTGCTTTTTTTTTAAATGGTTATCAATATGAGACAATTATTGATTTATGATTATTTCCTTCCTAGTTCACGTGGAATTACGGTAAGTTGAAATGTTATTCCACAACGTGTAAAAAAGTCTATGGGAGAATGTAACCACATTTAAAAATGTATTTTTTTAAAATTATGTTATCATTATTTTTGAGAATGCGAATTTGATGAAAGGACTATTAAATAATTGTAGAGTGAAAATTTTTGAACAAAATGAAACGAACCATATGTCTCTATGTCGAATAATGAGAGAGAAATAGGGATTTTAATAAAGTTTGAATTTTGCGGGTTTTTTACGGGGGGGGGGGGAAGTTAAATTAGTGAGACACTCCCTTCAAAGACTATATTTTTACATTAAAAAGAAAGAGAAAACAAATGAGTTTAATTCCAAACGTTTGGTAGAATGTGTAAATATGATACACAGATAGACAGTGGTTTACTAAACGCAAGTCCACCCCAAGTGACTGTATAAGAACAAACCTATTTACAAACATTCAAGCTTTGAATGACCAGAAACTAATGCAATGAATTACATTAGATGTTAACACGAATGTATAGTATATATAAATTTGTAAATAAAATAACAGTTTATAAAGAAATAGAAGTACACAGTTAAAAACATTATTTTTTCTCTCTGTAATCATTTACCGCCAAATTATTTTCCACAAATCTGTATATCCCTATATAGAATTATACGCTCAAACATCATCTCACCCCCTCCTTCCCCCTCTATCAGTAGTTTTTAGGTACCTACCGAAATGTTTAACAAATTAATGAGCCTAGAACTGCAAATAAAAGCTATAGTCTATGACTCTATACCATTGTCAAATGGTCTCTGTATTGCTATAACCAAATTATATTCAAATGTTGAACTAACATTTAATTATTATTGATATGATTATTCTAGAATCTCAAATAATCATGCATTTTCACAACTATGGTCGTTGTAAAAAAATATTATTGAAATATATAAAATCAAAATCTAGATAAAAAGATGTATTATTGTGACTGTTATTTGAATGACGATTTGTGATATATTGAGTACATTTTATACTGATGAGTGATGACCATTTTACCTATGATATGGTTCATACTACCTAGTTTAATTATTCGATTGAAATATTTGTTATTAAATTTAAATAAATATTTTGTTATAAGAATATTGATTATTAATGTACCATTTAGATAGCTGATTAATTAGGGTAAGTTCCGAGTTATCGAACGGTTACATTTTCGAGCACGTAAAATATGTATTTAAATTATTATTTTATACTCATAATAACCTTTTTTACTTGTTCGTAAAACTGGAACCGTTCGATAACTTGGTACTTACTCTATATATAGGTAAAATATTTTTGGTTATTTTCACTTTACGGCTATACTTTAGTAACTTGGTACCTAGTAACAACAGTCTTTTAGTTAAAACTTATGGGATCGGATACCCATAGTACTCGGAAAGTGAGGGGTTAAGGGGGACTGGGGAGGGTAGCACTATGGTTAATGGCAGGGGGTGTAGGTCATAACCCCCTCCCCCCCCCCGGTCAGTGGTCACGAAACCCCATGTTTTTTAATCCTTATTTACTTATATTATTTAATCCTTCTCGACACTTTTGTAGTTCATTACTGATTAAACATAAAATATATGTTTAATCACATGTTTCCCCTGACAGGTCATTAAACTATAGTTCATTTAGTGTAACAAATAAATAAACTATTTATAAATTATAAGTCATAATAATTTGTGTTATTTACCGCTATAGTGAAAATAATTTTTAATAACAGAATATAATGAAGTTTATATTATTTTCGAACATGAAAGTTTACAGTTTTTATGTTTCAGAAGAATTAGTGTAAACAATGAAGGTAGTACGTATAGTGCAACAGAGTAATAAGTTCCACGGTTGGTACTAAGGAAGGTTAGATATCGACATCTAACCTTATTATCCAACTATTGACAATCAATGCAATTCCTTTTTTAGATCTCAAAGGCATTGTTACTAGTGTAACTAGTGTGTGCACGTTATACCTTCCTGGACACGACACCTCTATAGTCCCGCAGATTGTGTACCTAGGTAAGTAACTAGTGCAACTAACTATAGTGTACCTAAGCAACCAAGGGTGTAGGTCATAGGGTATGGTCTCTCAGTTATCTCTATCTAGGTAGCTTCTCTCAGTTATCTCTATCTAGGTAGCTTCTCTCAGTTATCTCTATCTAGGTAGCTTCTCTCAGTTATCTCTATCTAGGTAGCTTCTCTCAGTTATCTCTATCTAGGTAGCTTCTCTCAGTTATCTCTATCTAGGTAGCTTCTCTCAGTTATCTCTATCTAGGTAGCTTCTCTCAGTTATCTCTATCTAGGTAGCTTCTCTCAGTTATCTCTATCTAGGTAGCTTCTCTCAGTTATCTCTATCTAGGTAGCTTCTCTCAGTTATCTCTATCTAGGTAGCTTCTCTCAGTTATCTCTATCTAGGTAGCTTCTCTCAGTTATCTCTATCTAGGTAGCTTCTCTCAGTTATACCTGCTTAGGTAGTTACTCTCAGTTATTTCTATCTAGGTAGCTTCTCTCAGTTATCTTTATCTAGGTAGCTTCTCTCAGTTATCTCTATCTAGGTAGCTTCTCTCAGTTATACCTGCTTAGGTAGTTACTCACAGTTATCTCTATCTAGGTAGCTTCTCTCAGTTATCTCTATCTAGGTAGCTTCTCTCAGTTATCTCTATCTAGGTAGCTTCTCTCAGTTATACCTGCTTAGGTAGTTACTCTCAGTTATACCTGCTTAGGTAGTTACTCTCAGTTATCTCTATCTAGGTAGCTTCTCTCAGTTATCTCTATCTAGGTAGCTTCTCTCAGTTATCTCTATCTAGGTAGCTTCTCTCAGTTATACCTGCTTAGGTAGTTACTCTCAGTTATCTCTATCTAGGTAGCTTCTCTCAGTTATCTATTTTATTTTTATTTACATGAATTTTATTTACATGAATTTTATTTACATGAATTTTATTTACATGAATTTTATTTACATGAATTTTATTTACATGAATTTTATTTACATACATTTCATGTACATACATTTCATGTACATACATTTCATGTACATACATTTCATGTACATACATTTCATTTACATACATTTCATTTACATACATTTCATTTATTCTTTCTACTTTGAGCTGTGTGGACGTGTAGTGTCATGAGTCGTTCTGAGAGTGTACTATCATACTGTTAAAAACTTATTTCTACACGTCTTACTCTGATTATACATTGTGAATAAGGTGTATAAACTATAAAGAATTGTAGTTACTTTCTGTCTGCAAGTTATTTGAAAGCAAATTTGATAAATGGTGCTTTGTGAAGAACTTATTTGAAAAATAGTGCTTTGTGAATACATATGGTGCCTGCTCGTGTTTAAATTGACCGCCATATTGGTTTACATCACGCTACACTAGTGTGACGTGTCGGCTGCTTGAAGTGCATTCATTCATTGTCTGGTTAACTGTTGTTTTCTCGGTAATTATATTACCATGAATAACGCAAAGAAGAAAGATAATATTAAACCAAATCAGTCAACCACTCCTGTTTTCGAACCAATCACCATCCGAACATTGCGATCTGGCTCCTCGATCATAGATGGCGCTGACAACCTACAATTGTCTCAGGAGAGTAGAAATCTGCTTTTTATACTGGAAGATAAGTTTGAAACTAAGTTTAATGAATTGATAAATTTCCTTGAAACAAAAGATGAGAGAATTCAGCAATTGGAACGTGAGAATGCAACACTAAGGAGGGATGTGAATAGAACATTGGAACGCTTGGAAAACCTTGAAACATATGGACGGCGGAATGATGTTGTTATTTCTGGGGGATCGCTGCCGGTGGGAAAAGTTGGTGAGAATATCAGTCTTGTAGCTGCTAACATTCTTAAATCAGCGATGAATTATGAATTATCCAATAACAATGTAGCATCGGCTCACAGATTGGGTAAGCCTCCTGGCCTTGAACGACCTGATAAAAGAAATATCCTGCTAAAACTTACGAATGAAGAAACAAAAGATGACATCCTAAGGTCATGTAGGAGTGTGAAGCCGGCAGGGCTGTTTATAAACGAGAATCTTACCCCAACAAGATCGGGAATTCTCTTCTCCTTGAGAAGATTGAAAAAGAAATGCCCTGATAAGGTTGAGCACTGTGGATCGAACGGCGGCAGAGTCTACTTCTGGTTAAAATCTGGCAATGGTCGCTCGGCAAATAAAAAGATTTTTGTCGGTTCCCTATCAGTTCTTGAGGAACTTTGTACTTCAGAACTGAATGTTGACTTTGAAGATATACGGCCTGATGACATTCGTACCACATGACTGCCTTCATATAACTTTTTGTTCGAAATTACCTGCTGTTTATCTAGAGCTGACAATCTTGTTACACTTTCTTGCTGCTATTGCTCAATCAAACTGCTGTTATTGTTAACGTTGTGTGGCATTCTTTGCGTTTGCTGTTCTTCGAAATACTACTCTATAATGCCTGATGTTGCTCTGATGTTCCGTTGCCCTGTGATACCTGATGTTGCTCTGATGTTCCGTTGCCCTGTGATACCTGATATTGCTCTGATGTTCCGCTGCCCTGTGATGCCTGATGCTGCTCTAATGTTCCGCTGCCCTGTGATGCCTGATGCTGCTCTGATGTTCCGCTGCCCTGTGATGCCTGATGCTGCTCTGATATTCCGCTGTCCTGTGATGCCTGATGCTGCTCTGATGTTCCGCTGCCCTGTGATGCCTGATGCTGCTCTGATGTTCCGCTGCCCTGTGATGCCTGGTTTTGCTCTGATATTTCGCTGCCCTGTGATGCCTGATGCTGCTCTGATGCTCCGCTACCCTGTGGTGCCTGATGCTGCTCTGATGCTCCGCTACCCTGTGGTGCCTGATGCTGCTCTGATGTTCCGCTGCCCTTTGATGCCTGATGCTGGTCTGATGCTCCGCTACCCTGTGGTGCCTGATGCTGCTCTGATGTTCCGCTGCCCTTTGATGCCTGATGCTGGTCTGATGCTCCGCTACCCTGTGGTGCCTGATGCTGCTCTGATGTTCCGCTGCCCTGTGATGCCTGGTTTTGCTCTGATGTTCCGCTACCCTGTGATGCCTGTTGCTCCGCTACCCTGTGGTGCCTGATGCTGCTCTTTATTATTTATAACTCACTGATGTCTGACATTGATTTTTTCAATAATGCGGATTTAAGTGTTAACTTGATTAGTCGTATGCATTTATTATTTTGTTCAGGGTACCCTGGACCAATGTCACAATCTCATATATCTGGTATATGTGCATTTGTGTATTCGGTCTTGTTGTGTGGAACAGGGCAATCTATTGTATACTTCGAGATACAATTAGAATTGCTTTTGGTTTCCACTAAAGTAAGTTTTTGTTTTTGTGTGTTTATGTATTTGTATGTAATTCAAACTGTAAACCAGCATTTTGCTTTCCATCGATGTAGAGGTAATTGTATCAGTAGAAGAATGGACTCACTTATAATTATATTGAACTGAATGATTTTTTACAAGAATTTGATGTTGATCTAAATTACTTCAGTGAAATTTATCCTCAGTTGAATAATGGCTCACAATCTATGTACTATGATATGGATAGCTTCAAAACCTCAATTGATAAATCCCCCAATGATATGGCTGTGTTCCATCTTAATGTTAGGTCCTTATATGCTAAAATTGATGAGCTTAAGGCTTTATTTGATCTTTTAGGCTGTAGTTTTGATGTTATATGTTTAACTCAAACATGGCTTACATCCTCCTTATATCAATTGGTACAATTTCCGAACTATACTATGTATAATATTACGAGAGATTTAAGGAGGGGTGGGGGTGTGAGTGTACTCGTTCACGATAGATATGAATCTACATTGATGGAAAACTTTAGCTTCTGTGATGCTCATATGGAAAGCATATTCGTTAGATGTTCCTATATGAGTAAAATTATTGTTATTGGTTGTATTTATAGGCCTCCAAATGGAGATATCCTTTCATCTTTAGAGTTATTGGAGGGTATGCTGTTGAGATTGTATGGTGAATTGCCTTCTGCTGATTTCATTCTGTGTGGAGATTTCAATATCAATTTACTTGAACATCATATTGATAATATAAGTGGAAGTTTTATGAATTTAATTTCGTCTAACTCACTTTTACCATTAATTACGAAGCCTACCAGGGTGAACGATGCAAGTGGTAATCACTCGCTGCTCGACAATATTTTCTCTAAAGATCCTCTAACTTTTATATCAGGAATTATTATCTCATCGTTATCAGATCATTATCCAGTGTTTGGCCTCTTTAGAAAAGTGTTCCCTGATCGTGTAACTAATTTTTCAGCTAGTGATTCAATCAGATTTAGAGTTGTTAATGAGTATACTATTAATGCACTTCGTTCTGCTTTGTCTAATCATGATTTTTCACCTGTTTTAGCAATGAATGACGTTAATGCTTCATTTTTAGAATTTGAAAGTATTCTTATGTGTCACTATAATGATGCCTGTCCCATTGTTACTAAGAGTGTATCCTACAAAGACTTTAGCAAACCATGGATAGATAGGAACATCAAGCGCGAAATAAGGAGGAGAAATAGTTATTTGGCACTGTATAGGAGTGGTAGGATGTCTCGTGATCAGTTTAACAGACTTAGAAACAGAGTTACTAAGATGATTAGAGATAGCAGGAGGAATTATTTCACGAATAAATTTGATCTGGTTAGGAGCGATATAAGAAGAACTTGGAGCCTAATCAATGAAACTATCAAACCTAACTTAAAAAAGAGAAGGGGAAATATTGATAGAGTAGTTAATGGAAATGATATTATTAGTAATCCAGGGGAAGTTGCTGATGCTATGAATAATTATTTCTCCTCTATAGGTGCAAGGATTGCTAATTCAATACCTGGTTCAAATTTTGATTATCGCAGGTTTCTCCATGGTGAATATGTTAGTTCGTTTTTATTTCCCTATGCAACAATCGAGGAGGTCGCTAAGTATATTAACTCATTGAAGAACAAAAAATGTTCTGTTGACTGCTTTCCAGCTAGCATTTTGAAGTCTGTATCATCGATTGTTGCACCTGTTCTGTGTTCTTTGATTAACTTATCCATTAGTAGCTCTGTTTTCCCTGATTGTCTGAAGCTGGCAAGAGTGGTACCCCTGTATAAGGGCGGGAATCCAGAAAATATATCAAATTATCGACCAATTTCTGTGCTTAACATTATATCGAAAATTCTTGAAAAACATGCATTTAATCACTTAAATTCCTATCTTGAAAGTAAATCTATAATAGTTGAAAATCAGTTTGGGTTCAGATGCGGCAGGGGTACCACTCAGGCGATATTGCATCATTGTGGTTATATTTATGAAAAAATTGACAAAAATGAGTTGGTGTTTGCCATGTATTTGGATTTTCAGAAAGCATTTGATAGTGTTGACCATGAGATATTATTGGGAAAGTTGTATTTTTATGGTGTGAGAGGTTTGCCTCATCAGTGGTTCAAGTCTTATTTAGCGAATAGGAGACAGTATGTAGATGTCAATGGTGTTCAGTCAACATCGCGTACTTTGACGCATTCCGTGCCGCAGGGCAGCAATCTTGGACCCTTACTTTTTTTGATATACATTAATGATCTTCCTAATTGCTCTCAGTTTTTCAAGTACGTGATGTTTGCTGATGACTGTACTGTTTCATGTGCCTTTGATCGAAATGAGTTGAATGATGCACATGTTGCAATTAATAATCAACTAATGTCTATTCTGGAGTGGATCAATTCAAATAAAATTAAAATAAATGTCGAAAAAACTAAATATATGTTGTACTCGTATAGGGGTGAAGTTCAACTGCCTCATCCGGTGAGAATCGGTAACAATGTTGTTTGTCGAACTGATAGTGTAAAGTTTTTGGGTGTCATGCTTGATGATAGGTTGAACTTTGCCCCTCATGTTTCTAATATAGCTTCTAAGATTTCACGTAGTTTGGGGATGATGTATAAGTTAAGAGAATTTGTGCCACTCTACGTGCTGAAGTCTTTATATTATGCTCTGATTTATCAATATATTAGTTACGCAATTGAAGTATGGTATGGTGCTCCCAACTATGTTAAAAGTGAAATACAAATATTGCAAAGGAGAACTATTCGTTCAATAAATTTTTTGCCATATAATGATCATACTGCTTCTTATTTTCATCGCATGAGTGTGCTACCAGTTGACTATATATATTTTTTGAATGTTGGATTGTATATTTACCGAACAATTAATTTTGAAAATTACGATAAATGTTTGAAAATGAAATTACAGACCCATAGTGAATTGCATGAATATCCTACGAGAAATAGACAAAACCTACTGATTCCTAGATTCAATAAAGAAAAAACCAAGTCTCACATTCATTTTTCTGGTGTAAGTTTATGGAACACAATTCCTGAAACAATTAAAGATAACTCAACGGTAGCATCATTCAAGCGTCATTTGAAGGAACATTTTTTAGAGCAAGTCAACCAAGTATAGTATCGTTCATTTCCTGGTATGTTTCATTCTTGTATTTTTAAATTATTATATTAACATATGGCAGCTATTTTCCTCTTTCATATTGTATTGTGTTTTGAATACTTGCCTTCGTAACCACATTTGTTATTGTGTGTCTTTTTGTGTCTTTTCTACCTTATTCTGTAGATTATTGATTTTTAGTAAAGAGAAAAATTTAGATAGGTTGCCCTAGAAGCAAAAGCTTTTCCGGGCCTGAAATCTCTTATTTTGAATACATTTAGTTTTTTTAATGAACGTATATATATTCCCGTATATATGTTGTGAATGTAAGGGATTTTTGTTCAAATAAATAAATAAATAAATTTACATACATTTCATTTACATACATTTCATTTACATACATTTTATTTACATAAATTTTATTTGCATTCATTTCATTTATAAAAATTTTACTTGCATACATTTGTTTATACATGATTTTTTATATACATTTTTTTATATGTTTCTAACTAATTTTTTTTAAATAATATTTTTTTCGCTTATATATTTTCAACATGTTTTTTGTATATAGGTATATTGTTTTCAACATATATTTTTTTGTATTTTTTTTGGGGGAAAAAAAACATTAATTTTAATGGGGAAGTACACTATTGTATGATAATAAATTAGAGAGATTCGAACTGAAAATCAAAAACAACAACGATGCTACCGAATTTTTTTTATCAAATACCTATCGTATAAAATAGTTGTCATGATCGATAAATTTTAACTTTTAATTGTTATATTCTTATAAGTATTGTGATGTGACAATGTCGGCTGTCGGCATCGTTTCTCTTCCGAAGTCATCTGAACTGGTGTGCGTACACAGAGAAAAAAGTTTACTCATATTTAATGGGTCAACAATTTATGCTTTGAATCAATTTATTACGTGAGTTGGTTTGACTATATTCATGTTTTCACGTGTGTCAAAACAACTATGACGTGTGTGTCACCAAACATAGTTAATTCAAATCATTTTATGGATTGAATAAACTTACTTTGAGAGTTGGAGTTACATTTTGGGAGTTTGAACATATGTTAAAACAACTATGGCATAGTGTGTTGAAGTAACTCACAAAGATTGTCAATTCAATGTATCTGGTGTATTAATTCACTTACTATGAGAGTTGGTGCTACTTTTTTGAGTTTAGGTGCGAGTTAAATCAACTATGACATAGTGTGTTATAGTAACCCACAAAGACTGTTAATCCAATGTATTCTGCAGTGTATGAATTAACTTACTATGAGAGTTGGCGCTACTTTTTTGAAGTTTAGGTGCGAGTTAAATCAACTATGACATAGTGTGTTATAGTAACCCACAAAGACTGTTAATCCAATGTATTCTGCAGTGTATGAATTAACTTACTGTGAGAGTTGGCGCTACTTTTTTGAAGTTTAGGTGCGAGTTAAATCAACTATGACATAGTGTGTTATAGTAACCCACAAAGACTGTTAATCCAATGTATTCTGCAGTGTATGAATTAACTTACTATGAGAATTGGCGCTACTTTTTTGTAAGTTTAGGTGTGAGTTAAAACAACTATGACATAGTGTGATAATGAACCCACAAAGACTGTTATTCTTATTTATCTGGTGTATAAATTAACTTACTATGAGAGTTAGTGCTACTTTTTTTTTAAGTTTATGTGTGAGTTCAATCAAATGAGTAAGTGGCAACTTATGCTTCCCTCAAAGCTAATTTATTCGCATAACACTTTTCAGTTCAAATCTTGTTTCAAGTGTGTTACGTGTTGAATGTGAACGCTCCTCAATACCATTTTAGTTTAAGTGCAAACAATAGCGTTATATGCATTAAATAGTATTATCGCTGCCGATCGATTATTAATTAATTCCATTAATAAATTGATAAATGTCTGCCTAAAATATTGGTGATTGATAGTTTGGTGGCTTTATATAGGTAGTTATTTGAAGAGCTGATTATCAGTATATAACTTTTATAATAATAAATTTTGATTACTGCCTTCCAGTTTGTAAACTGATATCCAAACTAATTTTCCTAAATTATTATATGTTAACTTATTTAAGCATCATACCTACCTAGCTGTTTTTTTTCAGTGTCAATACCTTCTACATGGGGTACTGTCAAGAGCCCCCCCGGTCAAGAGCCCTCCCGGTCATGAGCCCCCCCAGTCATGAGCCCCCCGGTAATGAGCCCCCCTAGGTCACGAGCCCCCCCAGTCACGAGCCCCCCCCCCCCTGTTTTTTTAATCCTTATTTACCTAGTTAAACAAATAAAGAATTACTTAGATAGAAATAACTGAGAATTACTAATGTAGTTTGTTGTATCCGCTAGTTTGTTGTACTGCACACTTCATGATTGTTTAATGACCTGGCAGGGGGATTCGGGGGCGGCACGCCCCCCGATATACATATATTTTATGTCTATTCAGTAATGAACTACAAAAGTGTCAATAAGGATTAAATAGTATAGGTAAATAAGGATTTAAAAACAGGGGGGCTCATGACCGGGGGGGCTCATGACCGGGGGGGCTCATGACCGGGGGGGCTTATGACCTAGGGGGGCTCATGACCGGGGAGGCTTATGACCTACACCCCTTCTACATAGGCTAGGCAGTTACTGCGCTGTCCTCAGAATAGGGTAAGTTCCAAATTATCAGGCGATTTCAAATTTACGGTCACGTATGAAATATAGTATATAGCTACCTAATAGCTAATTAAAATGAAAGTTAATTTAATATAGTTTTTCTTACGCGACCGAAAATGTGGAGCCGTCCTATATTTCGGAACTTATCCTAGTATCTTGAGTAAAGTGGTCTGATAATCTATATATTTCAAAACTAGTTGGTGTACCTATAGGTAGGGTTACACAGCCAAATTCGGTTCTTTAATTTCTAATTGTGACCCTATTAAGAGAGTCTCAAAATCATTCTGAAATTAGTTTAGCTATATACTGAATTGTTGAACATCATAATTTAAGCTCAATTTATGATAGGTTCTATTCATTTCACGAGTGCCTTGAAGTCATGATGGTTATTAATGCTTCTGAGATAAGAGACCGCAGTTAGTTAAAGTGCCGCAATTTACCTACTTGACCCTAGCTTTCTATGACTGGGAGAACTCCATCCAGGGAGGTAGTCGGAGGAGAACACCGTACAGGGATTTAGCAGGGAGAACTCCAACTAGAGGTGAGCCTTTTGATATATTATACTTTCTTGGTATTTAATTAAAGTCTACATTATGAGTGTATAATGAACAAAATTATGAGGATTAGCTAGAAAAATCCATTGCATTTATTAGAGCGAAATTTATACTGCATCTGAAGATTAATAATTAGTTTAACATTTTATATAAATAATTTACCTATATGAAAGAATTCTCAGTTAATAATTCTTTTCATTTCTTTATTAATATATGGTTTTCTATATTTTCTGAATCTACTTTCAGATCTTGATGAAGAATTGATGAAGTAGATCAACGTCATCAACTATCGGAGTCCTCTTCAATTCCTTTGAATGGTTCAGGAACAATTATGCTAGGTCAAAGTAAGTATTTGAAAATATTAGATGATTTCTAAATATGTATTTGCAATATGATTAGCTCTTACTTTTTCATATGCCTTTAGGGATTCCAGACATGAAAAGAATATCGAACCTGTCGCTATCTCATCACAAAAGGAAAAAGAGTAGGTGATGTTATTGATAATGTATATGAACGATACTGTGAATTTTTATTCAATATATATTAATATACGAATCTCTTATTTCAGGAACTGGCAACCTACAGTCGTGAAAGAAAGTGACGAGAATTCAAATTAAACTTTTAAATAATAAATCTAAAACTTAAATGTTTATATTTCGTTTTCAATTTGACCTTGGTAATTCTATTAGCATATTTCAATATCAGTGCCTATGAGTAAGATGAATTGCACTAAAATATGGTTTAGAAGATAAAGGCTTTATCATTAATTTATTATTCATTAAGTTATAGTACAATTGCAGCATATCAAAGATTTATCAACTTTTGTAATCTAGCCTGGTTAATTAATTCATCTAGCCTACCTATTTATCACTACGTAAAGTTATTTATGTCATCTAACTACTTATTTATAAACTGACCTGATGAGATTACTTATTCAATCTAATCTATTAATTTACAACTGATAACCATATATCAATTCATAGGATCGAAAACATTTCAAAAAGCAAGGATAGGTCTAGGTGATCAATTATTTTTTAAAATTAAAATAGTATGCATATCACAGAAGCAAAAGTAGAAAATAAATGTGAACATGTTAGATTTGGTCCTAGAAAATAAATATTCTAATCTAATTGATACCGGGACCTAACTCGAGATTATAATTTAATAGAGTAAATATAGTGACTGAAAAAGTCTTGTAAAAAGTCTGGCTACTGCTAACTAGTCCGATATTTCAACCTACACTATAATAGTTAATGTAACCTACACGAGTAGTTGGTATAACCTACACGAGTAGTTGGTATAACCTACACGAGTAGTTGGTATAACCTACACGAGTAGTTGGTATAACCTACACGAGTAGTTGGTATAACCTACACGAGTAGTTGGTATAACCTACACGAGTAGTTGGTATAACCTACACGAGTAGTTGGTATAACCTAAACAAGCAGTGGGTATAACCTACACGAGTAGTTGATATAACCAACACGAGTAGTTGATATAACCTAACCGAGTAGTTGATATAACCTACATGAGTAGTTGATATAACCTACATGAGTAGTTGATATCACCTATACGAGTAGTTAATGTAACCTACACGAGTAGTTGTTATAACCTACACGAGTAGTTGGTATAACTTACACGAGTAGTTGGTATAACCTACACAAGCAGTTGGTATAACCTATACGAGTATTTGGTATAACCTACACGAGTAGTTGGTATAACCTACACGAGTAGTTGGTATAACACATAGGAGTGATTGGAGAAACATACACAAGTAGTTGATGTAACCTTGTTCTGTAGTTGTTTTAACCATTACATATAATTGGTTCAACCATCACAAGCAGTTTTGACTATCACAAGTAGTTGTTGTGACCATCGGGAATTAAAAATAATCAACTCACATATGTGTTGTTTTAACCAACGTCAATTTAACTCATATTAAATAGTACCTGCAACTCACCACGTAGGTAGGCGCACAGATAAACCATAAAATTTAGTCAGAACAAATCAAATATGATTTGATTCAACTAATCCTTTCTCTGTGTGTACGAAGGTAGTGTCGTGTCCGTTCCGAGGCTTCGTGAGCTTCCGCGTCGTTTCCGATCCGATCAGGTGGGCGACAAGCTTAACCAATTCAAAACTAAGGTATCACTAGGAATCTTACTCTAGATCTCATCTATAGCACAAAGAAAGTGGGTATGTACTCATTCACCGTCACAGACAGAATAACTAATTCTGTCCCATTACAATGTAGAGGTATGAATGTAGATGCATGAATGTAGTTGCATGAAAAAAGGTATAAATGTAGAGGTATGAATGTAAAGGTATGAATGTAGAGGTATGAATGTAAAGGTATGAGTGTAGAGGAATGAATGTAGAGGTATGAATGTAATTTACTCTATCAAATGATAATCTCGAGTTAGGTCCCGGTATCAATTAGATTAGACTATTTATTTTCTAGGACCAAATCTAACATGTTCATTTTTTTTCTACTTTTGCTTCTGTGATATGCATACTATTTTGATTTAAAAAAATAATTGATCACCTAGACCTATCCTTGCTTTTTGAAATGTTTTCGATCCGATGAATTGATATGTATATGGCTATTAGTTGTAAATTAATAGATTAGATTGAACAAGTAATTTCATCAGGTCAGTTTATGAATAAGTAGTTAGATGACGTAAATAACTTTACGTAGTGATAAATAGGTAGGCTAGATGAATTAATTAACCAGGCTAGATTACAAAAGTTGATAGAATAAATCTTTGATATGCTGCAATTATACTATAACTTAATGAATAATAATAAAGCCTTTTTCTTCTAAACCATATTTTAGTGCAATTCATCTCTCTCATAGGCACTGATGTAGAAATATGCTAATATAATTACCAAGGTCAAATTGAAAACGAAATATAAACATTTAAGTTTTAGATTTATTATTTAGAAGTACAAATTGAATTCTCGTCACTGTCTGTTACGACTGGTACACGGAAAACTGCCAGGCGGAAAACTGCCGAAGCGGAAAACTGCTAAGCGGAAAACTGCCAGGCGGAAAAATGCCAAGCGGAAAACTGCCAGTCACTTATTGGCAATTTATTTATTTTTTACTTTTGATAAACACCTTTTAAAAACATTTTAATTCATAAAAAACAGCGTTAGCCATTCTTCAAGTGATTAAGGAGACATTAATTTTTTACAGTTATAACTAAAGTATATAGATTATTAGATTACTTATTATTCAATGGAAAATAGTATTTCAACAATGCTACTTTATTAAACACACAGCAAACCAAATTAAGTACACACAAAGAAATTATAATTACCATTTTTAACTTATTTGTTAAATCACGTACATTTTAAAAACATGTATATATTTATGTATCTATATAGGATTTTATATGTTTATAAGATTTATAATTTAAATCTTGTATATTATAAATTAAGTGAACGTTGAATCACTTATATGTATGTTCAATATTTATTACATTTACAATTTTATTCTCCATAGCATCAATACCTTCATTTTTACAATTTTCATTTATATGTAAAAGTATTACCTATTAATTTATATGCAATCCAATTCGAGCGAGTGAAATTGTCAGAGAATTAGGTTGGTAGCATCAGTTTGATAATAATAGACATAGATGTTGTGTTGTAAATTCTAAATATTTCACAAAAATCGATCGAATTTGTTTTATAATGAGTACAAGCGAATATTAAGTTTGAAGGCTTGTTCAATTATCAAATTATAAACGAAAATGATATAATTAGACACTAAACCCGTTATGAAATGATATTTTAGAGATGAGTTGTGTAATATTTATATACTAATATATTTTATGTATTTTTTCTAATGAAAAAAACGATATTTTTGTTTTGTATACTAAGTAAAAAAGAATGTTCCCTTAACTCCTTACAACTAAGAGCGAACGTCGTTTTTTTTTCAAATCAAAATGTTATTACTGACTAAAGTCATTAAATTCAGTAAGTGACTGTCAGTTTTCCGCCTGGCAGTTTTCCGCTTTGGCAGTTTTCCGCCTGGCAGTTTTCCGGACACCGTTACGACTATAGGTTGCCTATTCCTGAAATAAGAGATTCGTATAGTAATATATATATAATAGGAGTTTATAGCATCGTTTATAAACATTATCAATAACATCACCAACTCTTTTTCCTTTTGTGATGAGATAGCGACAGCTTCGATATTCTTTTCATGTCTGGAATCCCTAAAGCATATGAAAAAGTAAGAGCTAACCATATTGCAAATACATATTAAAAATCATCTAACATTTTCAAATACTTACTTTGACCTAGCATAATTGTTCCTGAACCATTCAAAGGAATTGAAGAGGACTCCGATGGTTAATGACGTTGATCTACTCCATCAATTCTTCATAAAGATCTGAAAGTAGATTAAGAAAATATAGAAAACCATATTAATAAAGAAATGAAGAGAATTATTAACTGAGAATTGTTTCATAGAGGTAAGGGAAATTATTTATATAAAATGTTAAACTAATTATAAATCTTCAGATGCAGTATAAATTTAGCTCTAATAAATGCAATGGATTCTCCTGCCTAATCCTCATAATTTTGTCCATTATACACTCTTAATTTAGACTTTAATTAAATATCAAAAAAGTATAATGTATCAAAAGGCTCACCTCTGGTTGGAGTTCTCACTGCTAAATCCCTGGACGGTGTTCTCCTCCGACTACCTCCCTGGATGGAGTTCTCCCGGTCATAGAAAACTAGGGTCAAGTATAGGTAAATTGGGACACTTTTACTAACTGCGGCCTCTTATCTCAGAAACATTAATAACCATCATAGCTTCAAGGCACTCGTGAAATAAATAGTACCTATCACAAGTTGAGCTTATTATGATATTCAGCAATTCAATATATAGCTAAACTAATTTCAGAATGATTTTGAGACTCTGTTAATAGGGCCTCAATTCAGAAATTAAGGAACCGAATTTACCTATGTTACCCTACCTATAGGTACACTAACTAGTTTTAAAATATATAAATTATCAGAATACTCAACTTAAGATACTATGATAAGTTCTGAAATATCTGACGGTTCCACATTTTCGGTCGCCTAAGAAAAATTATATAAAATAATTAAACAACTTTTATTTTAATTAGCTATTAGGTAGCTATATACAGTATACTATATTTCATACGTGACCGAATATTTGAAATCGCCTGATAATTGGGAACTTACCCTATCTGAGGACAGCGCAGTAACTGCCTATCCCTATGTAGAAGGTATTGACACTGAAAAAAACAGCTAGGTAGGTATGATGCTTAAATAAGTTAACATATGATAATCTAAGAAAATTAGTTTGGATATCATTTTACAATCTGGAAGGTAGTAATCAAAATTTATTATTATGAAAAGTTATATACTGATAATCAGCTCTTCAAATAACTACCTAGCCGCCAGCCTATCAATCCCCAAAATTTTAGAGTATTTAGGCAGACATTTATCAATTAATTAATGGAATTAATTAATAATTAATAATCGATCGGCAGCGATAATAATATTTAGTGCATAAAACGCTATTGTTTGCACTTGAGACAAGATTTGAACTGTAAAGTGTCAACCGATTAATTGGCTTTGAGGAAAGCATAAGTTGCCACAAACTCATTTGATTTAACTCACACTTAAACTCAAAATAAGTAGCACAAACTCTCATAGTAAGTTAATTGATACACCAGATACATAGGATTAACAGTCTTTGTGAGTTACTTTATCACACTATGTCATAGTTGTTTAAACTCACACTTAAACTTACAAAAAAAGTAGCGCCAACCCTCATAGTAAGTTAATTCATACACTGTAGAATACATTGGATTAACAGTTTTTGTGGGTTACTATAATACACTATGTCATAGTTCATTTAACTCGCACCTAAACTTAAAAAAGTAGCGTCAACTCTCTTAGTAAGTTAATTCGTACACCAGATACATTGAATTAACAATCTTTGTGAGTTACTTCAACACACTATGTCCTAGTTGTTTTAACATATGTTCAAAATTCCCAAAATGTAACTCTATCTCTCATAGTAAGTTGATTCAATCCATAAAATGATTTGAATTAACTATGTTTGTTGACACACCACGTCATAGTTTTTTTGACACATGTGAAAACATGAATATAGTCCAACTAACTCACGTAATAAATTGATTCAAAGCATAAATTGTTGACCCATTAAATATGAGTAAACTTTTTTCTCTGTGAATCTAGATACTTTTTATATGGAGTGAATCTAGTTAATTTCAGTGAAACATTCTAATAAAAAAAAATGGTGTCCACTCGATTCCCGAACGCAGCTTTTCGATTTATAGAAGAATTACGACATGATTAATAAATATAGACAAAGTCTATATCGAAATATGATTACTAGCTTTTAGTATGTATAATGAAATGACTAATTTCACAATCACAAAAAGTTTTAAAAATGACAGATTCTCTTAATTGTTTAGTCTACGTGAGTGCCCGAACAGCAGCTTTAATAAATTTGTAATATATACATATTTACTTACTTACACCTCCTACCGATTTAAATCTTAAATAAAATAGTATCTTACTTTTCGATAAGGTAAGCACTGCTTCTGTGAGGTAATTAGCACAATACTAGTCTTACCAGTTGGCGAATTGCTCTGACACCGAGAGATTCCGATTTTATCAGGTAATCTCAAGTTTAAACATTAATAGAACAATAGAATTTGACCTATAGAAAATATTGTTAAAGAGAAAAAAATAGCAAACCTTTTTTTAGAATGAATAAACTAATTAAAAAAAAGATTGAGGATACTTAAAGGGGCAGTTCAGTCAAAATCAAACTATCGCCAAATTGGCTAAATCGATTTAGTATATTTATTTATGTAACATTAGAATATTCGTTGATTTTAGAAATGTTTATATAAAAAGTATATTGTAAATTAGTGGCACCATCTGTGGACTGCGGTGGACCGCGAAACTAATCATTGTAGTACGTAAACAAAATGATAACCAGTCCCAGACTTGAATCGGTTATTAACTTATGAAATGGTGAAAAGAATTTGTTAAATTGAAATTTGTTAGATTTAGTTTTGAAAAGAAAACCATCTCTTCAAAAATTACCTGCTAATACTGTTGATAGAAAAATTGTTCACATGTTATCAGCTGTAAAATGTAAACAAATAGTACAGAGTCGTGGTGCCATCTGTAGGAGGACGCAGGAACTAAATAGAATTTATAAAATATGATATATATCGCTTATTATATTTTTTTCAACCGTTTAATTCTACAAGAATTCTTCATTCTTACTAAATGATCGTTCAACATTAATATTATGAAAACAAAAATTGACTTTGAGGATTTCAATCAACAAAAATGAAGCTTATTACGGCACCCAGGCACACACGATATATGTAATAATTACTAAAAAAAATGAATATAGGAAATAATGAGAAATTCTGTCACAACTACCACCTTATTGTAAATATCTATAGTGTAGAGGAAGAACAGCTAATTATAGAGCTCTAAATTTAACATTTGAATTAAAATAATTAATAATTCTTTAACACTAGAATTATCAAACAGTCGATTTGACTGCCTTTTTTTCAAACAATTGTATCTTTCAACAATTGTATCTTTCAAATTATTATTAGTGGATGCTTGCAATTTGTCTTTTAATATAATGGGACACATAATGATGGAGTGAAATATAAGTGAAATTGATACATTGTTTTATATATTTAGAGAAATAACACCTTCTACACGACTTTCCGAGTACTTATTTTGACTGAATATAAGTAAAACGGTTAAAGGCTGATTTTCATCAAAAACGAATTGGCCGAAACCAAATTTACCGAAAACTTATTCGCGGAACTGGATTCTTATAATACAAGTTTGCTAAATCCCAAATTGTTCAAAAATTGATTTGTCGAAAATCGTATCAGTCGAAAGACAAATTACTCGTAAGAAGTTGTTGAAAATTTAATTTAATCAATTATTTTTTTGTTTTTTATCATTAAATCGTATGCCTCCAATAAATATCATAACACATATTAATAAGTATATGGCATTACTAATAAATGTTTGATAGAAATCAATGATTTAAATTCAAACAAATTCATTGAATCCTGAGCTACAATGGGAAGATAGAAACCTTACCAACATTCATGACTAACATTTTTAAGCAACATTAAATTTAATCGGAATAATACACTAGAAAGCAAGAATGTAGCTATATAATACAAAAATAATTAAATTAGATATTTAGAGCAGGAGCCCAGGGGGGTCAGCTTAGCTGAAAAAGTTACAGATTTTAAATAGTATCACGGTACCTGGCACCAATTACCGATCTAGGATCTGTACGTCTGCCGGGTCTCACCTAGTGGGTGCGGTCGTGGGCGGGGTTTTAATGGTAGTCAAAACTAAGCTAGATTAGCTGAAAGGTTACCACTTGAAACTAATTGCGAAATGTCTAGCATAACCCCATGGATCATTAAATGTTACTGCCAGACGTTTTCAGTGGTGGGTTGCCCCCGACAGACTCCCAAAATGACGACCCCAAAACTGAGCTAGATTATCTGAAAGGGTTACTACTTGAAACCGATGCGTAGAAACATCGGAGCGGACCGAAACCGAGGCAAATATATATTAGAGCAGTGGTCAGCAACCGTTTTTTCGTCGCGGGCCGGCACACGTTCAGCAATATTCTGGCGGCCCGGTAGGGTGAATGTAGCTAGTAGTATTGGGTAGGCCTAAAATTCGTTCGCTTACTGCTTTCTTATGATACCAAAACGAGCTTAATATAATATAATCCTTTATAAAAAAAATCCTTTGAAAATACCAATTTGTTACAAAAAATACCAATAATACTCAGATAAAAATAATTTCATTATTCAGGTACGGAAAAACCATATACAGTGCTGATCAATAATATAAGACCGTTTGAAAATTGGATAAAAAAACTAACATTTTGTAGATAGGGTTGTGAATTTTTAAATATATGTAGATTGCTGATAACAATCTACATAAAAGTTCCAAATAAAAAACAATTGCACCATCAACTTTTTCTTAAATCTGCATTTTTATGAAATAAGACGTTTATCACTTGATCATAAACATAAGACCATGGTGCAAAAAAGCTGAAATTAGGGTTATTTCATAGTTTTTCACTCAGTTTAAAATTAGCAGCCATAGCATAAAGGTGTCACAATGCCAAAAGCGTCTAAACTAAGTGAAGTAGAGCGTGCCAGATTCTTAGATTTCCACCAACTGGGTTTGTCACAACGGGCGATCGCTGACAAGTTGAATCGAAGCAAAACTTCAGTTTGCAACTTCTTAAAGGATCCACAAAACAATGGAAAGGCAAAATCTACAGGTAGACCAAGAAAAATTTCCTCTGCGCTGAATAGGAGGATCAAACGTGTAGTGAAGAAGGACAGAGGACTAACTTCTTAGGAAATTAAGAAGGCTACAGGTGCGGATTGCAGCCCAATAACCATTAGACGACAGTTAAGCATCAATAAGTTGGTGAACAAAAAGCGTCTGCATGTGCCCCGGCTCTTACCACGCCACAAGCATGACCGTCTGAGATTCAGTCAGGATTACCAAACGTGGGACACAGGAAAATGGATGCAAGTCCTCTCCTCAGACGAAAAGAAGTTTAATCTTGATGGTCCAGATGGCTTCCAGAGTTACTGGCATCACAGAGAAATGCTTCCTGAGATCTACTCTACACGGCACAGCGGTGGAGGCTCCGTAATGGAGTGGGAGCATTTTCATCCATAGGAACGATGGAGTTGCAGATTTTTCATGGTCGTCAAACTGCAGCTGGCTACATCACAATGCTCCAAAATGCTAATCTGGTGACTGAAGGACAACGGTTGTGTGGAAATGGGTGGGTTTTCCAGAAGGATAATGCTGCAATTCATAGCGCACGCAGGACAATGAGCTTCTTAGAGGAGAGTGGTGTCCGGGTTTTGAAGTATCCCGCATGCTCCCCGGACTTGAATCCAATAGAAAACCTCTGGAGGTGGATGGCAAGGGATGTTTACAAAAATGGAAAGCAGTATGCCACTGTGTATGAGCTTCGAGAGTCCATTTTCACGAGTTGGAACAACGTTCCCCTTACACTGCTAGAAACCCTCATTTCCAGTATGCCGCAGAGAATTTTTGAAGTAATCAGAAGCAATGGAGGCAGAACTCACTATTTAAGCCAATTTTGTTGACATTTTCTTTGTTATTTGGTATTTATCCTAATTTAAGTTATGTGGTCTTATGTTTATGATCAAGTGTTAAACGCCTTATTTCATAAAAATGCAGATTTAAAAAAAGTTGATGGTGAATTGTTTTTTTATTTGAAACATTTATGTAGATTGTTATCAGCAACCTATATTTAAAAATTCACAACCCTATCTACAAATTGTTAGTTTTTTATCCAATTTTCAAACGGTCTTATATTATTGATCAGCAGTGTATAATCAGGTAAAAAAATGGATCACCTGTAGAATCTGCATCCCAGTCCAGTTTGGGGTTTGGATTGTACAGGTGTGAAATCATTGGGGTATGGATTGTACAGGAGTGAAATCATTGGGATACGGATTGTAAAGGAGGAAAATCATTGTGGTGCGGATTGTGCAGGAGTGAAATCTTGGGGGTGCGGATTATACAGATGATCCAAAAAGATATAGTAATACTCAAGTAAGAAAAAAAAATAATAAGATAATAGTAGCACAGACAGGAATCTGAGTCTCTTGATTAAAACACCTCTGATTGATAAACATATATCGTTATACATTATGTAATCATTTTAAAGGTGTTTGTCTTAGAAAATGTGAACTTGCCTTCCAACTTGTATTATCTATTTATGAGAGGTCACACTTATATTTAATAATTAATTGTTGAATAGTCTTCCGTGGCCCGGTACCAATTGTCCCGCGGCTCGGTACCAATTGTTCCACGGTCCGGTACCGGTCCTCGGACCGGGGGCTGCCGACCACTGTATTAGAGTACTGTTTACATCATTTTAAATACTCAGGGAGGTTATTTATTGCAAAAGACTACTTGAATGATCACCGGAACAGACAAAAATGGTCCGAAACTGACCACAATGGACAGGAACGGAACAAAACGGAGTCAAATCTGAATGTTAAAGTACTGTTTGCATCATTTTAAATGCTCAGGGAGGTTATACAGAGTGTCCCAAATAAACTGATACCCAAATTTCAATGGCTGTAATTCAAAAATTATTAAACTTAATTTTTTTTGAAAATCACAATTTGTTTATCAACATTTTTTACATATCTGTACAAAATTTTACATGAATATATTCAACCGTTTTCATTATGCAGTATTTTTAGTGAACGATATCAAAAACCTGTTTGCGCACTTTTTAACTTCGAATTTTAGTATATTAAAACCCTTTTTTTAATAACTTTCAACAGTTTATTAAAATTGTTTTTTAAAAAACCGTTATTATAACAATAAAATGCGTTTATTAATATGCAACCGAAAAAAAACATTCAAACTGTTCCTCCTATTAATCGTTTCAGTCGATCTGATGGGCCATTCGTTACGATGATTCAGGGCGATAATGCGTATTGCCGAATAGCTCATTTAGTTTTTCCCTACAGCAACAGTTCTGAACCCGTCATGAACCAACCAGGTTCGATTGATTCTGTTTCCATGTATTTCTTGAAGTCTTGAAACCATTCTATCATTTATTAGATCAAGGTATCTATCTCCATTTAAATTATTTTTGTAAAAATAAGGACAGACGATACGGCCAAGTCGGCCATTGGTACCTAGTCCAATTTGGTACACAGAATCTCTCTCATGATATTCTTACGTCAAAGTTGAAAGTAGGAGGTTGTTTCTTCGGTGAAGATGTGCGAACGTTATGATAATTTATTTTGCCATTCGAATGAAAAGTGGTTTCATCACCAACCACATTATCGTCCACAAACCGGACATTTTTTTTTTCCTAAAACCAATGCGCAAAATTCAACGCCGAGGAAGATCGGTATTTAGGTGTTTGTTTCGCTCGTACATCTTGTAAGGATGTCGCTTCAAATTTATGGTTACAAATATATTGAATGTAGATTAAGTAAGATGTAATCCACTTTTTATTGCAGTGATTTGAAAATTTCTGTAAGTGCTTCTTGAACAATTCGAACTGTGAAATAAGTGTTTTACTGAAAGTGCGCATGCAGGTTTTTGGTATCGGTCACTAAAAATTTAGCTAAAAGAAAACCGTTGATTCGATTCATGTAATATTTTGTACAGAGATAGAAAAAATGTTGAGAAACAAAATTGTGATTTTCCAATTTTTGGCAAGTCTACTAGTTTTTGAATTACAGCCATTGAAATTTGGGTATCGGTTTTTTTGGGACACCCTGTATATTGCAAAAGAATACTTGAATGAACACCGGAACGGACCAAAATGGACCGGATCGGACCAAAATGGACTTAAACGGACCACAATGGACAGGAACGAAACGAAACTGAGTCAAATATGGATGTTAGAGTACTGTTTGCATCATTTTAAATGCTCAGAGAGGTTATATATTGCAAAAGAATATTTGCATGAACACCGGAACAGACCAAAATGGACCGGACCGAAATGAACAGGAACGAACCGAAACGGAGTCAAATATGGATGTTAGAGTACTGTTTGCATCATTTTAAATGCTAAGAGAGGTTATATATTGCAAAAGAATACTTGCATTGACATATAAAGAGGTTAATCAAGAAAATCGCACTTATTATATCCAGCGTTATTTCATACAGTCGTATACAAGATTCCAGGGTTTTAGAAACAACATACTGATAGTCTTTACCATTGCATGATACGTGTACTGGTTGTGACTGTCTATTTTTATCCGTCTATTCCTATCCGTTAATTCTTATCTGTCTATTCCTATCCGTTAATTCTTACATGTCTATTCTTATCTATATATCTATCTCTATCCGTCTATTTTTATCCGTTAATTCATATCTATCTATTCCTATCAGTTTATTCTTCTCTGACTATTTTTATCTGTCTATTCTTATCTATCTATTCCTATCCGTTAATTATTATATGTCTATTCTTATCCATTAATTCTTTTCTGTCTATTCTTATCCGTTAATTTTTATCTGTCTATTCCTATCCGTCAATTATTATCTGTCTACTCCTATCTGTTCATTCTTATCTGCATATTCTTATCCGTTAAACAGATAATAATTAACGGATAAGAATAGACAGAAAAGAATGACTGTATAAGAATAGACAGATAAGAATGAACGTATAAGAATAGACAGATAAGAATGAACGTATAAGAATAGACAGATAATAATAAATGGATAATAATAGACAGATATTAAATAATGGATAAGAATTTACGGATAAGAATAGATGGAAAAGAATTAACGGATAAGAATTAACTGAAAAGAACTAACGGAAAAGAAAAGAATTAACGGATAAGAATTAACGGAAAAGAATTAACGGATAAGAATTAACGGATAAGAATTAACGGATAAGAATTAACGGATAAGAATTAACGGATAAGAATTAACGGATAAGAATTAACGGATAAGAATTAACGGATAAGAATTAACGGATAAGAATTAACGGATAAGAATTAACGGATAGGAATTAACGGATAGGAATTAACGGATAGGAATTAACGGATAGGAATTAACGGGTAGGAATTAACGGATAGGAATTAACGGATAGGAATTAACGGATAAGAATTAACGGATAGGAATTAACGGATAGGAATTAACGGATAGGAATTAACGGATAGGAATTAACGGATAGGAATTAACGGATAGGAATTAACGGATAGGAATTAACGGATAGGAATTGACAGATATTAATTAATGAATAAGAATAGACAGAAAAGAATTAAAGTATGAGAATAGACAGATAGGAATTAACGGATAAGAATAGACATATGTGAATAGATAGATAAGAATAGACAGATAAGAATTAACGGATAAGAATAGACATATGTGAATAGATAGATAAGAATTGACAGATAAGAATTAACGGATAGGAATAGACGGATAAAAATAGACAGTCACAACCAGTACACGTATCATGCAACGGGAAAGACTATCAGTATGTTGTTTCTAAACCCCTGGAATCTTGTATACGATTATATAAAAAACGCTGGATATAATAAGTGCGATTTTCTTGATAAATCTCTTTAAATGTCAATGCAAGTATTCTTTTGCAATATATAACCTCCCTGAGGATTTAAGATGATGCAATCAGTACTGTAACATCCATATTTGCCTCCGTTCCGTTCCGTTTTGGTCCGTTCCGGTGTTTCTACGCACCCACTTGAAACTAATTGCAAAATGTCCAGCAAAACCCCATGTAACATTTATTAGCCCGCGCTCGCATGAGCAACACCTGAAATTTGACTCAAAAACAGGGTTTGCTGTACAGCTAACCACACGTTCATTTGGATAGGTAAAAGTGTCACTCAATTGTTATTCGAAAGGGAAGATGTTGTTCTTCATGCTACCTTGAACAGAAATTCTGAAAATTTGACCAAATTTGCGAAATAATGGTCTGTAGAGGTGTGTTGATGACACACCTCACCCGTAACTTTAGCACACAGATTGATCATGAGCAGGTAACTAAACCTATTCTCCCGTCTTACTTCCACCACCAACTTCCGCCCCTATTTGACCCACATCATTAGGAAGAGCTTACGGAGACGCGAATTTTGATATAAGTCAACTCTAATTTTGCTGATATGCCACATCTCACTTTTTTCTGTCTACCCAGGTGCCCAAAAATTGTGAGCGGGTTAAAAGAATTATTTTGATCACTCATTTAATAAAGATAATGAATTTAGACACTGTACTGTGTATAGGTGGGTAGCCTACCTATAAATTTTGTACATACCTAGTAGTGAGTAATTAAATTAAAGTGGTAACTTTTCAGCTAATCTAGCTTAGTTTTGACTACCATTAAAACCCCGCCCATGACCGCACCCACCAGGTGAGACCCGGCAGACGTACAGAATACAGACCCTACAGATACTGTGATACTGTTTAAAATCGGTACCTTTTTCAGCTAGGCTGACCTCCCTGGGCTCCCGGTCTAATATTAAAATCGTTGGTGTTTATGATAGTAAGGATGTATATTAGGGTAACATTCTCTTGATGTAGCATTCTCTTAATGTAACATTATCTTGATGTAACATTCTCTTGATGTAACATTCTCTTGATGTAGCATTCTCTTAATGTAACATTCTCTTGATGTAACATTCTCTTAATGTAACATTCTCTTAATGTAACTTCTTTTGATGTAACATTCTCTTGATGTAACATTCTCTTGATGTAACATTCTCTTGATGTAACATTCTCTTGATGTAGCATTCTCTTAATGTAACATTATCTTAATGTAACATTATCTTAATGTAACTTCTCTTAAAGTAAGATTCTCTTAATGTATCTTCTCTTGATGTAACATTCTCTTAATGTAACATTCTCTTGATGTAACATTCTCTTGATGTAGCATTCTCTTAATGTAACATTCTCTCAATGTAACATTATCTTGATGTAATATTCTCTTAATGTAACATTATCTTGATGTAACATTCTCTTAATGTAACATTCTCTTAATGTAACTTCTTTTGATGTAACATTCTCTTGATGTAACATTCTCTTGATGTAACATTCTCTTGATGTAGCATTCTCTTAATGTAACATTCTCTTAATGTAACTTCTCTTAAAGTAAGATTCTCTTAATGTATCTTCTCTTGATGTAACATTCTCTTAATGTAACATTCTCTTGATGTAACATTCTCTTGATGTAGCATTCTCTTGATGTAACATTCTCTTGATGTAACTTCTCTTGATGTAACATTCTCTTGATGTAACATTCTCTTGATGTAACATTCTCTTGATGTAACTTCTCTTGATGTAACATTCTCTTGATGTAACATTCTGTTGATGTAACATTCTCTTAATGTAACATTCTCTTAATGTAACATTCTCTTAATGTAACATTCTCTTAATGTAACATTCTCTTAATGTAACATTCTCTTAATGTAACATTCTCTTAATGTAACATTCTCTTAATGTAAAATTCTCTTAATGTAACATTCTCTTAATGTAACATTCTCTTAATGTAACCCAGCTAACCAAAAGCTGTTTGTCCCACGTCTTAAGACGTCTGATACCCTCGCTATAGAGGGATTTAAGACTTGGGGCAAGACGTGGGGCGGGGGTAAAGCTTGTCGCCCACCTGATCGGAAACGACACGTCGGAACGGAAACGAATCAACAGACAAAAATTTAAACAATACATTTGAACGTGATAACGCCCACCTGCTCGGATCAGAAACGAAACGACGCGTCGGATCGGAATCTTTGAAAGAATATTTTTCTGATAGTTCTGATGCGTCCGAGAGATTGCGCAAGCACAGAACGGTGTATGGAGAGGTTGGGTTGGAGATGGAAGACTGGAATAGCTGTGAATATCCTACAGCGTGATGAATACGTTGATATTAATACATAATCAATTAGTTTCATTCGATTAACTTTAATGATTATAAATCAGATCACGAAAAATTATTGAAATAAGAAGAATAACATTTTATTTACATAAATTTTATTTACTTAATTTTCATTTACATAAATTTCATTTACATACATTTCCTTTACATACATTTTATTTACATAAATTTCATTTTCATACATTTCATTTACATACATTTTTTTACATAAATTTCATTTACATACATTTCATTTACATACATTTTATTTACAGACATTTTATTTATTCACATTTCATTTACACACATTTCATTTACATACATTTTATTTGCAAGCATTTCTTTAAACATATTTATTTTTTATATACATTTTTTATATGTTTCTTATATAATTTTTTTTTTCGCTTATACTTCTCTATACAGGGTGTCCGACACTTTTGTTGCCAAACTTTAACATAAGGTTGCATTCGTAGAAATAAACACTTTTTATTCCATGAAGGTATGGTCTAAAATGCTTAGTTAAAAAGTTACAAGGTTAGGAAAGTAGTATCTGTACCATTTATTTTCATTAGTTAACGACATTTTTTTAATGTTGCAATAAGAAACAACATTTTTTTGTAAAATAAACACTATTTTTAATGGGGAAGTACACTAGTATGATAATAAATTAGAGAGATTCGAACTGAAAATTATAAAAAAAAACGATGCTACTGATTTTTTTTATCAAATACGTGTTGTATAAAAAAAGTTGTCATAATCGATAAATTTTAACTGTAATATTCGTATAAGTATTGTGATGTCGGCATCGTTTCCCTTCCGAAGTCATCTGAACTGGTGTGCGTACGAACGTCGAGTCGTGTCCGTTCCGAGACTTCGTAAGCTTCCGCGTCGTTTCCGATCCAATCAGGTGGGCGACAAGCTTAACCCTCTTCATTTGCACAGGAGTCCCCCTCTGCAAGACGTCTTCAAGACATCCACATGTCCCACGTCTTACCCCACTCCGTTTTCAAGACGTGGGACCCACGTGGGACAGAGTCCATCAAAAGGCACAATATGCCCATCCAAGGATGGCCCCTGTGCACAGCCAGCTGTGCGCTCGACGTTGGGTTAACAACGGAGCAAGGTGAATCTCTCTTCATCACTTCCCACTTGGAACCTAAGCACTCCAAACCGTACTCCCAAACCTGACAAAGGAAGAACCTCCACCGCAGGGTGTGACCTGATCAGGACGCAGGGTGTGATCTGATCTCTCTAGCCGCGGAAAGGCACCAGGTTTTCTCTTAGTTGGTTGGTTGGAGTTGAAGTAAGAGTGCTATCAGACAAGATAGCTAAGACTCTCATCTCAACTTCGAGGTCAAGTCATGGATGCGCTTGACAGCTCAGTAAGCCAGCTCACTGAGTATCCTGTCAAGTTGCCTTTTGAATGTGTCAACAATTAGGCTACTGACAACATTTTCTGGCAGTCTGTTCCAAACATTACAGATCTTTACCAGCATGAACTTCTCCAGCTGAGCAGTGGTGAACCGAGGCGAAACCACCTTCCACCCGTGGTTGCGGGTGTGGTTCACACACAGCGAAAAGTAGTTTTCGGGATCAACTCGACTTATCCCTCGAAGGATCTTTAAAGTCTCAGTGAGTTCACCCCTTAAACGTCGCTGCTCAAGCGTGAAGAGGCCCAGATCTTCTAACCGACGCGCGTATCCCTTGGATCGGATTTCAGGTACAAGTTTAGTCGCCCTCGCTTGCACCCGTTCTAACCGCAGGATATCTGCTCGCAACGTCGTTGACCAGAACTGGACCGCAAACTCCAAAAGAGGTCTTACAAGAGAGTTGTACAGGGTGAGGACTGTCTCTCTGTTTCTGTATCTGAATTGCCTCTTGATGTACCCTAGGATCTTGTTTGCTCTCTTCTCAGCTTCCAGGCACACTCGAGAGAACTTGAGATCCCTGGTGATCATAACTCCAAGATGCTTCTGTACATCAGTGGGTCCTATTTGGGCTCCAAGTAGCGTGTAGACAGCTTCAGCGTGAAGTACTCTACACTAGTTCACATTGAAGGGCATTTGCCACTTTTCCGACCATTCTCCGATCTTGAAAAGATCACGTTGGAGTTGTCCGATGGCCTCTGGATTTGCAGCGTTGATGCCACTCTTTGTGTCATCAGCAAACTTGGATACCCTACTGACGTGTCCTACGTCAAGGTCATTTATGTAAATAATAAAGAGCAGAAGACCAAGGAGTGAGCCCTGTGGAACTCCGCTGGTTACGGAGATCCACACAGAGGCCACGCCATTGACCACCACTCTTTGTCGTCTGTTATTTAGCCATGACCGGATCCATTGAAGAACTCGACCAACTACACCAATAGCTGCTATTTTCGCCACTAACCTCTTTTGAGGTACCTTGTCAAATACCTTCATGAAATCAAGGTAGACGATGTCAACAGCTTTTGATTTGTCATGCTCCTGAAGAACGTAGTAGAAGAACTCTAGTAAGTTTGTCAGGCATGACTTCCCGCGAAGAAAGCCATGCTGACTTTTTCCTATGAGCTGGTGTTCTTCCAGGTGATCCACAATCCTTTCCTTGATGATGAATTCTAGCAGCTTTCCAGGAACCGATGTTAAACTAATCGGCCTGTAGTTACTACTGTTAGTGGTTTCACCTGTCTTGAAGATTGGGGTCACATCCGCGATCCTCATGTCGTCGGCGACCTCGCCCGACTCCAAAGAGACATTGAAGATCTGTTGCAGATGTGCCGCCAAACCATCCTTCATGTTCTTCATCACTGTCGGTAAGAATCCATCAGGACCAACTGCCTTGTTAGGGTTCAGCTTGCCAAGTTTGTCCACTACCTCCTCAACAGTACAAACAATCTCAGTCAGTGGCATTCGTCCCTCGTAGTGGACTACGGGGTCAGGGGTGCCAAGCGTATCCTCCCTGGTGAAGCCACTGACGAAATAACTGTTGAGTTCAGCGACGATGTCGGCATCCGAAGTTGCCAACATACCTTGGGTTGTCCTGATTGGTCTGATGGAGCTTCTGGAGGGCTTTCTGCTATTATTGTTTGCTATTGTTGTTTGCTATTGTGGATGTCCCTCGCTATAGAGGGATTTAAGACGTGGGATCCACGTGGGACAGAGTGCGGATGTCTCACGCTATAGAGGAATTCGAGACGTAGAACAGAGTGTAGATGCTCCCCTCTGCAAGACGTGGGACAGAGTGTGGATGCTCCCCTCTGCAAGACGTGGGACAGAGTGTGGATGTCCCCCTCTGCAAGACGTGGGACAGAGTGCAGATGTCCCCCTCTGCAAGACGTGGCACAGAGTGTGGATGTCCTCCTCTGCAAGGGGGACATATCTCCCTTCTGCTCAAAATAGTCACAAGGAGTCACAAGGATAAAGGGACCATCAAAAGGCACAATATGCCCATCCAAGGATGGCCCCTGTGCACAGCCAGCTGTGCGCTCGACGTTGGGTTAACAACGGAGCAAGGTGAATCTCTCTCCATCACTTCCCACTTGGAACCTAAGCACTCCAAACCGTACTCCCAAACCTGACAAAGAAAGAACCTCCATCAGGCGTAGGAGCAAAGTTTGGGTACAATCATTAGCTCCAAGTTTTATCCTGGACTTGGTCAGTCAAACCCGCCAATCACTGCCACCTTCACAGGGGCCGCCCAAAGGCAGTCCCTGAGACGGTGACAGAACGCAGGGTGTGACCTGATCTCTCTAGCCACGGAAAGGCGCCAGGTTTTCTCTTAATTGGTTGGTTGGAGTTGAAGTAAGAGTGCTATCAGAAAAGATAGCTAAGACTCTCATCTCAACTTCGAGGTCAAGTCATGGAGGCGCTTGACAGCTCAGTAAGCCAGCTCACTGAGTATCCTGTCAAGTCGCCTTTTGAATGTGTCAACAGTCAGGCTGCTTACAACATTTTCTGGCAGTCTGTTCCAGACATTACAGATCTTTACCAGCATGAAGTTCTCCAGCTGAGCAGTGGTGAACCGAGGCGGAACCACATTCCACCCGTGGTTGCGGGTGGGGTTCACACACAGCGAAAAGTAGTCTTCGGGATCAACTCGACTTATCCCTCGAAGGATCTTAAAAGTCTCAATGAGTTGACAAATTCCCCTCAAATACTTCGGTTAATTGGGATATATAAGCCCAGCTAACCATAAGCTCTCTGTCCCGCGTGGGACAGACGTGAGACAGAGAGGGACATCCCACGTGGGACAAAGAGGGACATTCTGCGTGGGACAGAGAGGGATATCCTGCGTGGGACAGAGAGGGACATCCCGCATACTTTTTACCGCGTAAAACAGACGAGGGACAGAGAGGAACATCCCGCGTGGGACAGACGTGGGACATCCTGCGTGGGACAGAGAGTGACATCCCATGTAGGACAGACGTGGAACAGAGAGTGACATCCCATGTAGGACAGACGTGGGACAGAGAGGGACATCTCGCATGGGACAGAGAGGGACATCCCGCGTGGGAAAGACGTGGGATGTGAGTGGGATTTAAGACGTGGGACAGACGAGGAACATCCCGCGTGGGACAGACGTGGGATATCCCCCGTGGGACAGACGTGGGACATCCCGGTTGTGCAAGACGTGGGACGTGAGTCGGATTTCAGACGTTGGAAAGACGTGGGATTTCAGACGTCTGGAGATGTCTGAAACCCCCCGTCCCTCTCTGACCCTCGTCCCACGCGGGATAAAGAGGATATATTTAGCTGGGTAACATTATCTTAATTCAACATTCTCTTAATGTAACATTCTCTTACTGTAACATTCTCTTAATGTAACATTCTCTTAATGTAACATTCTCTTGATGTAACATTCACTTGATGTAACATTCTCTTACTGTAACATTCTCTTAAGGTAACATTCTCTTAATGTAACATTCTCTTGATGTAACATTCACTTGATGTAACATTCTCTTACTGTAACATTCTCTTGATGTAATATTCTCTTACTGTAACATTCTCTTACTGTAACATTCTCTTAAAGTCAGAATGTTCCAAGGATTGGTTCGTTTTCATTTTGGGAATACTGTTCTTCATAACTTCATATATTGATAATTCCTTGGATATTGAACGATATTCACATTGGAATTTATTCATAAACATATAATACGAGAATTTTACAAATTGTTTAGTGATTTCCCTGAATATCCTCGAATGCTGCTATAACTCTACATTATTACTTCAAATTCCTTCGTATAAGAATTTGAATAGTATCCAATAATATTGTTATGGTGAATGAAGATAAGGAGGGAATATATGAAGGTAAAATTCAAAGTAAAGTGTTCTTGCAGGGGCAATGTCTGGTGTCAATCAACGTCATGCCAATGTCTGGTGTCAACCAACGTCATGACAATGTCTAGTACTAATCAACGTCATGCCAATGTCTGGTGTCAATCAACGTCATGCCAATGTCTGGTGTCAATCAACGTCATGCCAATGTCTGGTGTCAATCAACGCCATGCCAATGTCTAGTGTCAATCAACGTCATGTCATTGTCTGGTGTCAATCAACGTCATGCCAATGTCTGGTGTCAACCAACGTCATGACAATGTCTAGTACTAATCAACGTCATGCCAATGTCTGGTGTCAATCAACGTCATGCCAATGTCTGGTGTCAATCAACGTCATACCAATGTCTGGTGTCAATCAACGCCATGCCAATGTCTAGTGTCAATCAACGTCATGCCAATGTCTGGTGTCAATCAACGTCATGCCAATGTCTGGTGTCAATCAACGCCATGCCAATGTCTAGTGTCAATCAACGTCATGCCAATGTCTGGTGTCAATCCACGCCATGCCAATGTCTAGTGTCAATCAATGTCATGCCAATGTCTAGTGTCAATCAACGTCATGCCAATATCTGGTGTCAATAAACATCATGCCAATGTCTGGTGTCAATCAACGTCATGCCAATGTCTAGTGTCAATCAACGCCATGCCAATGTCTAGTGTCAATCAACGCCATGCCAATGTCTAGTGTCAATCAACGTCATGACAATGTCTGGTGTCAATCAACGTCATGCCAATGTCTGGTGTCAATCAACGTCATGCCAATGTCTAGTGTCAATCAACGTCATGCTAATGTCTAGTGTCAATCAACGTCATGCCAATGTCTGGTGTCAATCAACGTCATGGCAATGTCTAGTGTCAATCAATGTCATGCCAATGTCTGGTGTCAATCAACGTCATGCCATTGTCTGGTGTCAATCAACGTCATGCCAATGTCTAGTGTCAATCAACGTCATGCCAATGTCTAGTGTCAATCAACGTCATGCCAATGTCTAGTGTCAATCAACGTCATGCCAATGTCTGGTGTCAATCAACGTCATGCCAATGTCTAGTGTCAGTCAACGTCATACCAATGTCTGGTGTCAATCAACGTCATGGCAAAGTCTAGTGTTAATCAATGTCATGCCAATGTCTTGTGTCAATCAACGTCATGCCAATGTCTAGTTTCAATCAACGCCATGCCAATGTCTAGTGTCAATCAACGTCATGCCAATGTCTAGTGTCAATCAACGTCATGTCAATGTCTAGTGTCAATCAACGTCATGCCAATGTCTAGTGTCAATCAACGTCATGCCAATGTCTAGTGTCAATCAACGTCATGCCAATGTCTAGTACTAATCAACGTCATGACAATGTCTAGTGTCAATCAATGTCATGCCAATGTTTAGTGTCAAACAACCTCATGCCAATGTCTGGTGTCAATCAACGTAATGCCAATGTCTAGTGTCAATCAACGCCATGCCAATGTCTAGAGTCAATCAACGCCATGCCAATGTCTAGTTTCAATCAACGTCATGCCAATGTCTAGTGTCAACCAACGTCATGACAATGTCTAGTACTAATCAACTTCATGACAATGTCTAGTGTCAATCAATGTCATGCCAATGTTTAGTGTCAATCATTGTCATGCCAATGTCTAGTGTCAATCAATGTCATGCCAATGTCTAGTGTCAATCAATGTCATGCCAATGTCTAGTATCAATCAATGTCATGCCAATGTCTAGTGTCAATCAACGTCATGCCAATTTCTGGTGTCAATCAACGTCATGCCAATGTCTAGTGTCAATCAATGTCATGCCAATGTCTAGTGTCAATCAATGTCATGCCAATGTCTAGTGTCAATCAACGTCATGCCAATATCTGGTGTCAATCAACATCATGCCAATGTCTGGTGTCAATCAACATCATGCCAATGTCTAGTGTCAATCAACGTCATGCCAATGTCTAGTGTCAATCAACGCCATGCCAATGTCTAGTGTCAATCAACGTCATGCCAATGTCTAGTGACAATCAACGTCAAGCCAATGTCTAGTACTAATCAACGTCATGCCAATGTCTAGTACTAATCAACGTCATGACAATGTCTAGTGTCAATCAATGTCATGCCAATGTTTAGTGTCAAACAACCTCATGCCAATGTCTGGTGTCAATCAACGTAATGCCAATGTCTAGTGTCAATCAACGCCATGCCAATGTCTAGTTTCAATCAACGTCATGCCAATGTCTAGTGTCAATCAACGTCAGGCCAATGTCTAGTGTCAATCAACGTCATGACAATGTCTAGTACTAATCAACTTCATGACAATGTCTAGTGTCAATCAATGTCGTGCCAATGTTTAGTGTCAATCAATGTCATGCCAATGTCTAGTGTCAATCAACGCCATGCCAATGTCTAGTGTCAATCAACGTCATGTCATTGTCTGGTGTCAATCAACGTCATGCCAATGTCTGGTGTCAACCAACGTCATGACAATGTCTAGTACTAATCAACGTCATGCCAATGTCTGGTGTCAATCAACGTCATGCCAATGTCTGGTGTCAATCAACGTCATACCAATGTCTGGTGTCAATCAACGCCATGCCAATGTCTAGTGTCAATCAACGTCATGCCAATGTCTGGTGTCAATCAACGTCATGCCAATGTCTGGTGTCAATCAACGCCATGCCAATGTCTAGTGTCAATCAACGTCATGCCAATGTCTGGTGTCAATCCACGCCATGCCAATGTCTAGTGTCAATCAATGTCATGCCAATGTCTAGTGTCAATCAACGTCATGCCAATATCTGGTGTCAATAAACATCATGCCAATGTCTGGTGTCAATCAACGTCATGCCAATGTCTAGTGTCAATCAACGCCATGCCAATGTCTAGTGTCAATCAACGCCATGCCAATGTTTAGTGTCAATCAACGTCATGACAATGTCTGGTGTCAATCAACGTCATGCCAATGTCTGGTGTCAATCAACGTCATGCCAATGTCTAGTGTCAATCAACGTCATGCTAATGTCTAGTGTCAATCAACGTCATGCCAATGTCTGGTGTCAATCAACGTCATGGCAATGTCTAGTGTCAATCAATGTCATGCCAATGTCTGGTGTCAATCAACGTCATGCCATTGTCTGGTGTCAATCAACGTCATGCCAATGTCTAGTGTCAATCAACGTCATGCCAATGTCTAGTGTCAATCAACGTCATGCCAATGTCTAGTGTCAATCAACGTCATGCCAATGTCTGGTGTCAATCAACGTCATGCCAATGTCTAGTGTCAGTCAACGTCATACCAATGTCTGGTGTCAATCAACGTCATGGCAAAGTCTAGTGTTAATCAATGTCATGCCAATGTCTTGTGTCAATCAACGTCATGCCAATGTCTAGTTTCAATCAACGCCATGCCAATGTCTAGTGTCAATCAACGTCATGCCAATGTCTAGTGTCAATCAACGTCATGTCAATGTCTAGTGTCAATCAACGTCATGCCAATGTCTAGTGTCAATCAACGTCATGCCAATGTCTAGTGTCAATCAACGTCATGCCAATGTCTAGTACTAATCAACGTCATGACAATGTCTAGTGTCAATCAATGTCATGCCAATGTTTAGTGTCAAACAACCTCATGCCAATGTCTGGTGTCAATCAACGTAATGCCAATGTCTAGTGTCAATCAACGCCATGCCAATGTCTAGAGTCAATCAACGCCATGCCAATGTCTAGTTTCAATCAACGTCATGCCAATGTCTAGTGTCAACCAACGTCATGACAATGTCTAGTACTAATCAACTTCATGACAATGTCTAGTGTCAATCAATGTCATGCCAATGTTTAGTGTCAATCATTGTCATGCCAATGTCTAGTGTCAATCAATGTCATGCCAATGTCTAGTGTCAATCAATGTCATGCCAATGTCTAGTATCAATCAATGTCATGCCAATGTCTAGTGTCAATCAACGTCATGCCAATTTCTGGTGTCAATCAACGTCATGCCAATGTCTAGTGTCAATCAATGTCATGCCAATGTCTAGTGTCAATCAATGTCATGCCAATGTCTAGTGTCAATCAACGTCATGCCAATATCTGGTGTCAATCAACATCATGCCAATGTCTGGTGTCAATCAACATCATGCCAATGTCTAGTGTCAATCAACGTCATGCCAATGTCTAGTGTCAATCAACGCCATGCCAATGTCTAGTGTCAATCAACGTCATGCCAATGTCTAGTGACAATCAACGTCAAGCCAATGTCTAGTACTAATCAACGTCATGCCAATGTCTAGTACTAATCAACGTCATGACAATGTCTAGTGTCAATCAATGTCATGCCAATGTTTAGTGTCAAACAACCTCATGCCAATGTCTGGTGTCAATCAACGTAATGCCAATGTCTAGTGTCAATCAACGCCATGCCAATGTCTAGTTTCAATCAACGTCATGCCAATGTCTAGTGTCAATCAACGTCAGGCCAATGTCTAGTGTCAATCAACGTCATGACAATGTCTAGTACTAATCAACTTCATGACAATGTCTAGTGTCAATCAATGTCGTGCCAATGTTTAGTGTCAATCAATGTCATGCCAATGTCTAGTGTCAATCAACGCCATGCCAATGTCTAGTGTCAATCAACGTCATGCCAATGTCTAGTTTCAATCAACGTCATGCCTATGTCTAGTGTCAATCAACGTCATGCCAATGTCTAGTGTCAATCAACGTCATGACAATTTCTAGTACTAATCAACTTCGTGCCAATGTCTAGTGTCAATCAATGTCATGCTAATGTCTAGTGTCAATCAATGTCATGCCAATTTCTAGTGTCAATCAACGCCATGCCAATGTCTAGTTTCAATCAACGTCATGCCAATGTCTAGTGTCAACCAACGTCATGACAATGTCTAGTACTAATCAACTTCATGACAATGTCTAGTGTCAATCAATGTCATGCCAATGTTTAGTGTCAATCATTGTCATGCCAATGTCTAGTGTCAATCAATGTCATGCCAATGTCTAGTGTCAATCAATGTCATGCCAATGTCTAGTATCAATCAATGTCATGCCAATGTCTAGTGTCAATCAACGTCATGCCAATTTCTGGTGTCAATCAACGTCATGCCAATGTCTAGTGTCAATCAATGTCATGCCAATGTCTAGTGTCAATCGATGTCATGCCAATGTCTAGTGTCAATCAACGTCATGCCAATATCTGGTGTCAATCAACATCATGCCAATGTCTGGTGTCAATCAACATCATGCCAATGTCTAGTGTCAATCAACGTCATGCCAATGTCTAGTGTCAATCAACGCCATGCCAATGTCTAGTGTCAATCAACGTCATGCCAATGTCTAGTGACAATCAACGTCAAGCCAATGTCTAGTACTAATCAACGTCATGCCAATGTCTAGTACTAATCAACGTCATGACAATGTCTAGTGTCAATCAATGTCATGCCAATGTTTAGTGTCAAACAACCTCATGCCAATGTCTGGTGTCAATCAACGTAATGCCAATGTCTAGTGTCAATCAACGCCATGCCAATGTCTAGTTTCAATCAACGTCATGCCAATGTCTAGTGTCAATCAACGTCATGCCAATGTCTAGTGTCAATCAACGTCATGACAATGTCTAGTACTAATCAACTTCATGACAATGTCTAGTGTCAATCAATGTCGTGCCAATGTTTAGTGTCAATCAATGTCATGCCAATGTCTAGTGTCAATCAACGCCATGCCAATGTCTAGTGTCAATCAACGTCATGCCAATGTCTAGTTTCAATCAACGTCATGCCTATGTCTAGTGTCAATCAACGTCATGCCAATGTCTAGTGTCAATCAACGTCATGACAATTTCTAGTATTAATCAACTTCGTGCCAATGTCTAGTGTCAATCAATGTCATGCCAATGTCTAGTGTCAATCAATGTCATGCCAATGTCTAGTGTCAATCAACGCCATGCCAATGTCTATTGTCAATCAATGTCATGCCAATGTCTAGTGTCAATCAACGCCATGCCAATGTCTAGTGTCAATCAACGTCATGCCAATGTCTAGTGTCAATCAACGTCATGCCAATGTCTAGTACTAATCAACGTCATGACAATGTCTAGTGTCAATCAATGTCATGCCAATGTTTAGTGTCAAACAACCTCATGCCAATGTCTGGTGTCAATCAACGTAATGCCAATGTCTAGTGTCAATCAACGTCATGCCAATGTCTAGTGTCAATCAACGTCATGACAATGTCTAGTACTAATCAACTTCATGACAATGTCTAGTGTCAATCAATGTCATGCCAATGTTTAGTGTCAATCAATGTCATGCCAATGTCTAGTGTCAATCAACGCCATGCCAATGTCTAGTGTCAATCAACGCCATGCCAATGTCTAGTTTCAATCAACGTCATGCCAATGTCTAGTGTCAATCAACGTCATGCCAATGTCTAGTGTCAATCAACGTCATGACAATGTCTAGTAATAATCAACTTCATGACAATGTCTACTGTCAATCAATGTCATGCCAATGTTTAGTGTCAATCAATGTCATGCCAATGTCTAGTGTCAATCAATGTCATGCCAATGTCTAGTGTCAATCAATGTCATGCCAATGTCTAGTGTCAATCAATGTCATGCCAATGTATAGTGTCAATCAACGTCATGTCAATGTCTAGTGTCAATCAACATCATGCCAATGTTTAGTATCAATCAACGTCATGCCAATGTCTAGTGTCAATCAACGTCATGCCAATGTCTAGTACTAATCAACGTCATGCCAATGTCTAGTGTCAACCAACGTCATGACAATGTCTAGTACTAATCAACTTCATGACAATGTCTAGTGTCAATCAATGTCATGCCAATGTTTAGTGTCAATCAATGTCATGCTAATGTCTAGTGTCAATTAATGTCATGCCAATGTCTAGTTTCAATCAACGTCATGCCAATGTCTAGTGTCAACCAACGTCATGCCAATGTCTAGTACTAATCAACGTCATGCCAATGTCTGGTGTCAACCAACGTCATGACAATGTCTAGTACTAATCAACGTCATGCCAATGTCTGGTGTCAATCAACGCCATGCCAATGTCTAGTGTCAATCAACGTCATGCCAATGTCTGGTGTCAATCAACGTCATGCCAATGTCTGGTGTCAATCAACGTCATGACAATGTCTAGTACTAATCAACGTCATGCCAATGTCTGGTGTCAATCAACGTCATGCCAATGTCTGGTGTCAATCAACGTCATGCCAATGTCTGGTGTCAATCAACCCCATGCCAATGTCTAGTGTCAATCAACGTCATGCCAATGTCTGGTGTCAATCAACGTCATGCCAATGTCTGGTGTCAATCAACGCCATGCCAATGTCTAGTGTCAATCAACGCCATGCCAATGTCTAGTGTCAATCAACGTCATGCCAATGTCTGGTGTCAATCAACGCCATGCCAATGTCTAGTGTCAATCAACGTCATGCCAATATCTGGTGTCAATAAACATCATGCCAATGTCTGGTGTCAATCAACGTCATGCCAATGTCTAGTGTCAATCAACGTCATGCCAATGTCTAGTGTCAATCAACGCCATGCCAATGTCTGGTGTCAATCAACGTCATACCAATGTCTAGTGTCAATCAACGGCATGCTAATGTCTAGTGTCAATCAACGTCATGCTAATGTCTAGTGTCAATCAACGTCATGCCAATGTCTGGTGTCAATCAACGTCATGGCAATGTCTAGTGTCAATCAATGTCATGCCAATGTCTGGTGTCAATCAACGTCATGCCATTGTCTGGTGTCAATCAACGTCATGCCAATGTCTAGTGTCAATCAACGTCATGCCAATGTCTAGTGTCAATCAACGTCATGCCAATGTCTAGTGTCAATCAACGTCATGCCAATGTCTGGTGTCAATCAACGTCATGCCAATGTCTAGTGTCAGTCAACGTCATACCAATGTCTAGTGTCAATCAACGTCATGGCAAATTAGTCTAGTGTTAATCAATGTCATGCCAATGTCTTGTGTCAATCAACGTCATGCCAATGTCTAGTTTCAATCAACGCCATGCCAATGTCTAGTGTCAATCAACGTCATGCCAATGTCTAGTGTCAATCAACGTCATGTCAATGTCTAGTGTCAATCAACGTCATGCCAATGTCTAGTGTCAATCAACGTCATGCCAATGTCTAGTGTCAATCAACGTCATGCCAATGTCTAGTACTAATCAACGTCATGACAATGTCTAGTGTCAATCAATGTCATGCCAATGTTTAGTGTCAAACAACCTCATGCCAATGTCTGGTGTCAATCAACGTAATGCCAATGTCTAGTGTCAATCAACGCCATGCCAATGTCTAGAGTCAATCAACGCCATGCCAATGTCTAGTTTCAATCAACGTCATGCCAATGTCTAGTGTCAACCAACGTCATGACAATGTCTAGTACTAATCAACTTCATGACAATGTCTAGTGTCAATCAATGTCATGCCAATGTTTAGTGTCAATCATTGTCATGCCAATGTCTAGTGTCAATCAATGTCATGCCAATGTCTAGTGTCAATCAATGTCATACCAATGTCTAGTATCAATCAATGTCATGCCAATGTCTAGTGTCAATCAACGTCATGCCAATTTCTGGTGTCAATCAACGTCATGCCAATGTCTAGTGTCAATCAATGTCATGCCAATGTCTAGTGTCAATCAATGTCATGCCAATGTCTAGTGTCAATCAACGTCATGCCAATATCTGGTGTCAATCAACATCATGCCAATGTCTGGTGTCAATCAACATCATGCCAATGTCTAGTGTCAATCAATGTCATGCCAATGTCTAGTTTCAATCAACGCCATGCCAATGTCTAGTGTCAATCAACGTCATGCCAATGTCTAGTGTCAATCAACGACATGTCAATGTCTAGTGTCAATCAACGTCATGCCAATGTCTAGTGTCAATCAACGTCATGCCAATGTCTAGTGTCAATCAACGTCATGCCAATGTCTAGTACTAATCAACGTCATGACAATGTCTAGTGTCAATCAATGTCATGCCAATGTTTAGTGTCAAACAACCTCATGCCAATGTCTGGTGTCAATCAACGTAATGCCAATGTCTAGTTTCAATCAACGCCATGCCAATGTCTAGAGTCAATCAACGCCATGCCAATGTCTAGTTTCAATCAACGTCATGCCAATGTCTAGTGTCAACCAACGTCATGACAATGTCTAGTACTAATCAACTTCATGACAATGTCTAGTGTCAATCAATGTCATGCCAATGTTTAGTGTCAATCATTGTCATGCCATTGTCTAGTGTCAATCAATGTCATGCCAATGTCTAGTGTCAATCAATGTCATGCCAATGTCTAGTATCAATCAATGTCATGCCAATGTCTAGTGTCAATCAACGTCATGCCAATTTCTGGTGTCAATCAACGTCATGCCAATGTCTAGTGTCAATCAATGTCATGCCAATGTCTAGTGTCAATCAATGTCATGCCAATGTCTAGTGTCAATCAACGTCATGCCAATATCTGGTGTCAATCAACATCATGCCAATGTCTGGTGTCAATCAACATCATGCCAATGTCTAGTGTCAATCAACGTCATGCCAATGTCTAGTGTCAATCAACGCCATGCCAATGTCTAGTGTCAATCAACGTCATGCCAATGTCTAGTGACAATCAACGTCAAGCCAATGTCTAGTACTAATCAACGTCATGCAAATGTCTAGTACTAATCAACGTCATGACAATGTCTAGTGTCAATCAATGTCATGCCAATGTTTAGTGTCAAACAACCACATGCCAATGTCTGGTGTCAATCAACGTAATGCCAATGTCTAGTGTCAATCAACGCCATGCCAATGTCTAGTTTCAATGAACGTCATGCCAATGTCTAGTGTCAATCAACGTCATGCCAATGTCTAGTATCAATCAACGTCATGACAATGTCTAGTACTAATCAACTTCATGACAATGTCTAGTGTCAATCAATTTTGTGCCAATGTTTAGTGTCAATCAATGTCATGCCAATGTCTAGTGTCAATCAACGCCATGCCAATGTCTAGTGTCAATCAACGTCATGCCAATGTCTAGTTTCAATCAACGTCATGCCAATGTCTAGTGTCAATCAACGTCATGCCAATGTCTAGTGTCAATCAACGTCATGACAATTTCTAGTACTAATCAACTTCGTGCCAATGTCTAGTGTCAATCAATGTCATGCCAATGTCTAGTGTCAATCAATGTCATGCCAATGTCTAGTGTCAATCAGCGCCATGCCAATGACTATTGTCAATCAATGTCATGCCAATGTCTAGTGTCAATCAACGCCATGCCAATGTCTAGTGTCAATCAACGTCATGCCAATGTCTAGTGTCAATCAACGTCATGCCAATGTCTAGTACTAATCAACGTCATGACAATGTCTAGTGTCAATCAATGTCATGCCAATGTTTAGTGTCAAACAACCTCATGCCAATGTCTGGCGTCAATCAACGTAATGCCAATGTCTAGTGTCAATCAACGCCATGCCAATATCTAGTTTCAATCAACGTCATGCCAATGTCTAGTGTCAATCAACGTCATGCCAATGTCTTGTGTCAATCAACGTCATGACAATGTCTAGTGTCAATCAACGTCATGGCAAATTAGTCTAGTGTTAATCAATGTCATGCCAATGTCTTGTGTCAATCAACGTCATGCCAATGTCTAGTTTCAATCAACGCCATGCCAATGTCTAGTGTCAATCAACGTCATGCCAATGTCTAGTGTCAATCAACGTCATGTCAATGTCTAGTGTCAATCAACGTCATGCCAATGTCTAGTGTCAATCAACGTCATGCCAATGTCTAGTGTCAATCAACGTCATGCCAATGTCTAGTACTAATCAACGTCATGACAATGTCTAGTGTCAATCAATGTCATGCCAATGTTTAGTGTCAAACAACCTCATGCCAATGTCTGGTGTCAATCAACGTAATGCCAATGTCTAGTGTCAATCAACGCCATGCCAATGTCTAGAGTCAATCAACGCCATGCCAATGTCTAGTTTCAATCAACGTCATGCCAATGTCTAGTGTCAACCAACGTCATGACAATGTCTAGTACTAATCAACTTCATGACAATGTCTAGTGTCAATCAATGTCATGCCAATGTTTAGTGTCAATCATTGTCATGCCAATGTCTAGTGTCAATCAATGTCATGCCAATGTCTAGTGTCAATCAATGTCATACCAATGTCTAGTATCAATCAATGTCATGCCAATGTCTAGTGTCAATCAACGTCATGCCAATTTCTGGTGTCAATCAACGTCATGCCAATGTCTAGTGTCAATCAATGTCATGCCAATGTCTAGTGTCAATCAATGTCATGCCAATGTCTAGTGTCAATCAACGTCATGCCAATATCTGGTGTCAATCAACATCATGCCAATGTCTGGTGTCAATCAACATCATGCCAATGTCTAGTGTCAATCAATGTCATGCCAATGTCTAGTTTCAATCAACGCCATGCCAATGTCTAGTGTCAATCAACGTCATGCCAATGTCTAGTGTCAATCAACGACATGTCAATGTCTAGTGTCAATCAACGTCATGCCAATGTCTAGTGTCAATCAACGTCATGCCAATGTCTAGTGTCAATCAACGTCATGCCAATGTCTAGTACTAATCAACGTCATGACAATGTCTAGTGTCAATCAATGTCATGCCAATGTTTAGTGTCAAACAACCTCATGCCAATGTCTGGTGTCAATCAACGTAATGCCAATGTCTAGTGTCAATCAACGCCATGCCAATGTCTAGAGTCAATCAACGCCATGCCAATGTCTAGTTTCAATCAACGTCATGCCAATGTCTAGTGTCAACCAACGTCATGACAATGTCTAGTACTAATCAACTTCATGACAATGTCTAGTGTCAATCAATGTCATGCCAATGTTTAGTGTCAATCATTGTCATGCCATTGTCTAGTGTCAATCAATGTCATGCCAATGTCTAGTGTCAATCAATGTCATGCCAATGTCTAGTATCAATCAATGTCATGCCAATGTCTAGTGTCAATCAACGTCATGCCAATTTCTGGTGTCAATCAACGTCATGCCAATGTCTAGTGTCAATCAATGTCATGCCAATGTCTAGTGTCAATCAATGTCATGCCAATGTCTAGTGTCAATCAACGTCATGCCAATATCTGGTGTCAATCAACATCATGCCAATGTCTGGTGTCAATCAACATCATGCCAATGTCTAGTGTCAATCAACGTCATGCCAATGTCTAGTGTCAATCAACGCCATGCCAATGTCTAGTGTCAATCAACGTCATGCCAATGTCTAGTGACAATCAACGTCAAGCCAATGTCTAGTACTAATCAACGTCATGCAAATGTCTAGTACTAATCAACGTCATGACAATGTCTAGTGTCAATCAATGTCATGCCAATGTTTAGTGTCAAACAACCACATGCCAATGTCTGGTGTCAATCAACGTAATGCCAATGTCTAGTGTCAATCAACGCCATGCCAATGTCTAGTTTCAATGAACGTCATGCCAATGTCTAGTGTCAATCAACGTCATGCCAATGTCTAGTATCAATCAACGTCATGACAATGTCTAGTACTAATCAACTTCATGACAATGTCTAGTGTCAATCAATTTTGTGCCAATGTTTAGTGTCAATCAATGTCATGCCAATGTCTAGTGTCAATCAACGCCATGCCAATGTCTAGTGTCAATCAACGTCATGCCAATGTCTAGTTTCAATCAACGTCATGCCAATGTCTAGTGTCAATCAACGTCATGCCAATGTCTAGTGTCAATCAACGTCATGACAATTTCTAGTACTAATCAACTTCGTGCCAATGTCTAGTGTCAATCAATGTCATGCCAATGTCTAGTGTCAATCAATGTCATGCCAATGTCTAGTGTCAATCAGCGCCATGCCAATGACTATTGTCAATCAATGTCATGCCAATGTCTAGTGTCAATCAACGCCATGCCAATGTCTAGTGTCAATCAACGTCATGCCAATGTCTAGTGTCAATCAACGTCATGCCAATGTCTAGTACTAATCAACGTCATGACAATGTCTAGTGTCAATCAATGTCATGCCAATGTTTAGTGTCAAACAACCTCATGCCAATGTCTGGCGTCAATCAACGTAATGCCAATGTCTAGTGTCAATCAACGCCATGCCAATATCTAGTTTCAATCAACGTCATGCCAATGTCTAGTGTCAATCAACGTCATGCCAATGTCTTGTGTCAATCAACGTCATGACAATGTCTAGTACTAATCAACTTCATGACAATGTCTAGTGTCAATCAATGTCATGACAATGTCTAGTACTAATCAACTTCATGACAATGTCTAGTGTCAATCAACGTCATGCCAATGTCTAGTGTCAATCAACGTCATGTCAATGTCTAGTGTCAATCAACGTCATGCCAATGTCTAGTGTCAATCAACGTCATGCCAATGTCTAGTGTCAATCAACGTCATGCCAATGTCTAGTACTAATCGACGTCATAACAATGTCTAGTGTCAATCAATGTCATGCCAATGTTTAGTGTCAAACAACCTCATGGCAATGTCTGGTGTCAATCAACGTAATGCCAATGTCTAGTGTCAATCAACGCCATGCCAATGTCTAGAGTCAATCAACGCCATGCCAATGTCTAGTTTCAATCAACGTCATGCCAATGTCTAGTGTCAACCAACGTCATGACAATGTCTAGTACTAATCAACTTCATGACAATGTCTAGTGTCAATCAATGTCATGCCAATGTTTAGTGTCAATCATTGTCATGCCATTGTCTAGTGTCAATCAATGTCATGCCAATGTCTAGTGTCAATCAATGTCATGCCAATGTCTAGTATCAATCAATGTCATGCCAATGTCTAGTGTCAATCAACGTCATGCCAATTTCTGGTGTCAATCAACGTCATGTCAATGTCTAGTGTCAATCAATGTCATGCCAATGTCTAGTGTCAATCAATGTCATGCCAATGTCTAGTGTCAATCAACGTCATGCCAATATCTGGTGTCAATCAACATCATGCCAATGTCTGGTGTCAATCAACATCATGCCAATGTCTAGTGTCAATCAACGTCATGCCAATGTCTAGTGTCAATCAACGCCATGCCAATGTCTAGTGTCAATCAACGTCATGCCAATGTCTAGTGACAATCAACGTCAAGCCAATGTCTAGTACTAATCAACGTCATGCAAATGTCTAGTACTAATCAACGTCATGACAATGTCTAGTGTCAATCAATGTCATGCCAATGTTTAGTGTCAAACAACCTCATGCCAATGTCTGGTGTCAATCAACGTAATGCCAATGTCTAGTGTCAATCAACGCCATGCCAATGTCTAGTTTCAATGAACGTCATGCCAATGTCTAGTGTCAATCAACGTCATGCCAATGTCTAGTATCAATCAACGTCATGACAATGTCTAGTACTAATCAACTTCATGACAATGTCTAGTGTCAATCAATTTTGTGCCAATGTTTAGTGTCAATCAATGTCATGCCAATGTCTAGTGTCAATCAACGCCATGCCAATGTCTAGTGTCAATCAACGTCATGCCAATGTCTAGTTTCAATCAACGTCATGCCAATGTCTAGTGTCAATCAACGTCATGCCAATGTCTAGTGTCAATCAACGTCATGACAATTTCTAGTACTAATCAACTTCGTGCCAATGTCTAGTGTCAATCAATGTCATGCCAATGTCTAGTGTCAATCAATGTCATGCCAATGTCTAGTGTCAATCAGCGCCATGCCAATGTCTATTGTCAATCAATGTCATGCCAATGTCTAGTGTCAATCAACGCCATGCCAATGTCTAGTGTCAATCAACGTCATGCCAATGTCTAGTGTCAATCAACGTCATGCCAATGTCTAGTACTAATCAACGTCATGACAATGTCTAGTGTCAATCAATGTCATGCCAATGTTTAGTGTCAAACAACCTCATGCCAATGTCTGGCGTCAATCAACGTAATGCCAATGTCTAGTGTCAATCAACGCCATGCCAATATCTAGTTTCAATCAACGTCATACCAATGTCTAGTGTCAATCAACGTCATGCCAATGTCTTGTGTCAATCAACGTCATGACAATGTCTAGTACTAATCAACTTCATGACAATGTCTAGTGTCAATCAATGTCATGACAATGTCTAGTACTAATCAACTTCATGACAATGTCTAGTGTCAATCAACGCCATGCCAATGTCTAGTGTCAATCAACGCCATGCCAATGTCTAGTTTCAATCAACGTCATGCCAATGTCTAGTGTCAATCAACGTCATGCCAATGTCTAGTGTCAATCAACGTCATGACAATGTCTAGTAATAATCAACTTCATGACAATGTCTACTGTCAATCAATGTCATGCCAATGTTTAGTGTCAATCAATGTCATGCCAATGTCTAGTGTCAATCAATGTCATGCCAATGTCTAGTGTCAATCAATGTCATGCCAATGTCTAGTGTCAATCAATGTCATGCCAATGTATAGTGTCAGTCAACGTCATGTCAATGTCTAGTGTCAATCAACATCATGCCAATGTTTAGTATCAATCAACATCATGCCAATGTCTAGTATCAATCAACGTCATGCCAATGTCTAGTACTAATCAACGTCATGCCAATGTCTAGTGTCAATCAACGTCATGACAATGTCTAGTACTAATCAACTTCATGACAATGTCTAGTGTCAATCAATGTCATGCCAATGTCTAGTGTCAATCAATGTCATGCCAATGTCTAGTATCAATCAATGTCATGCCAATGTCTAGTGTCAATCAACGTCATGCCAATTTCTGGTGTCAATCAACGTCATGCCAATGTCTAGTGTCAATCAATGTCATGCCAATGTCTAGTGTCAATCAACGTCATGCCAATGTCTGGTGTCAATCAACGTCATGCCAATGTCTGGTGTCAATCAACGCCATGCCAATGTCTAGTGTCAATCAACGCCATGCCAATGTCTAGTGTCAATCAACGTCATGCCAATGTCTGGTGTCAATCAACGCCATGCCAATGTCTAGTGTCAATCAACGTCATGCCAATATCTGGTGTCAATAAACATCATGCCAATGTCTGGTGTCAATCAACGTCATGCCAATGTCTAGTGTCAATCAACGTCATGCCAATGTCTAGTGTCAATCAACGCCATGCCAATGTCTGGTGTCAATCAACGTCATACCAATGTCTAGTGTCGATCAACGGCATGCTAATGTCTAGTGTCAATCAACGTCATGCTAATGTCTAGTGTCAATCAACGTCATGCCAATGTCTGGTGTCAATCAACGTCATGACAATGTCTAGTGTCAATCAATGTCATGCCAATGTCTGGTGTCAATCAACGTCATGCCATTGTCTGGTGTCAATCAACGTCATGCCAATGTCTAGTGTCAATCCACGTCATTCCAATGTCTAGTGTCAATCAACGTCATGCCAATGTCTAGTGTCAATCAACGTCATGCCAATGTCTGGTGTCAATCAACGTCATGCCAATGTCTAGTGTCAGTCAACGTCATACCAATGTCTAGTGTCAATCAACGTCATGGCAAATTAGTCTAGTGTTAATCAATGTCATGCCAATGTCTTGTGTCAATCAACGTCATGCCAATGTCTAGTTTCAATCAACGCCATGCCAATGTCTAGTGTCAATCAACGTCATGCCAATGTCTAGTGTCAATCAACGTCATGTCAATGTCTAGTGTCAATCAACGTCATGCCAATGTCTAGTGTCAGTCAACGTCATGCCAATGTCTAGTGTCAATCAACGTCATGCCAATGTCTAGTACTAATCAACGTCATGACAATGTCTAGTGTCAATCAATGTCATGCCAATGTTTAGTGTCAAACAACCTCATGCCAATGTCTGGTGTCAATCAACGTAATGCCAATGTCTAGTGTCAATCAACGCCATGCCAATGTCTAGAGTCAATCAACGCCATGCCAATGTCTAGTTTCAATCAACGTCATGCCAATGTCTAGTGTCAACCAACGTCATGACAATGTCTAGTACTAATCAACTTCATGACAATGTCTAGTGTCAATCAATGTCATGCCAATGTTTAGTGTCAATCATTGTCATGCCAATGTCTAGTGTCAATCAATGTCATGCCAATGTCTAGTGTCAATCAATGTCATGCCAATGTCTAGTATCAATCAATGTCATGCCAATGTCTAGTGTCAATCAACGCCATGCCAATGTCTAGTGTCAATCAACGTCATGCCAATGTCTGGTGTCAATCAACGCCATGCCAATGTCTAGTGTCAATCAACGTCATGCCAATATCTGGTGTCAATAAACATCATGCCAATGTCTGGTGTCAATCAACGTCATGCCAATGTCTAGTGTCAATCAACGTCATGCCAATGTCTAGTGTCAATCAACGCCATGCCAATGTCTGGTGTCAATCAACGTCATACCAATGTCTAGTGTCAATCAACGGCATGCTAATGTCTAGTGTCAATCAACGTCATGCTAATGTCTAGTGTCAATCAACGTCATGCCAATGTCTGGTGTCAATCAACGTCATGGCAATGTCTAGTGTCAATCAATGTCATGCCAATGTCTGGTGTCAATCAACGTCATGCCATTGTCTGGTGTCAATCAACGTCATGCCAATGTCTAGTGTCAATCAACGTCATGCCAATGTCTAGTGTCAATCAACGTCATGCCAATGTCTAGTGTCAATCAACGTCATGCCAATGTCTGGTGTCAATCAACGTCATGCCAATGTCTAGTGTCAGTCAACGTCATACCAATGTCTAGTGTCAATCAACGTCATGGCAAATTAGTCTAGTGTTAATCAATGTCATGCCAATGTCTTGTGTCAATCAACGTCATGCCAATGTCTAGTTTCAATCAACGCCATGCCAATGTCTAGTGTCAATCAACGTCATGCCAATGTCTAGTGTCAATCAACGTCATGTCAATGTCTAGTGTCAATCAACGTCATGCCAATGTCTAGTGTCAATCAACGTCATGCCAATGTCTAGTGTCAATCAACGTCATGCCAATGTCTAGTACTAATCAACGTCATGACAATGTCTAGTGTCAATCAATGTCATGCCAATGTTTAGTGTCAAACAACCTCATGCCAATGTCTGGTGTCAATCAACGTAATGCCAATGTCTAGTGTCAATCAACGCCATGCCAATGTCTAGAGTCAATCAACGCCATGCCAATGTCTAGTTTCAATCATCGTCATGCCAATGTCTAGTGTCAACCAACATCATGCCAATGTTTAGTATCAATCAACGTCATGCCAATGTCTAGTGTCAATCAACGTCATGCCAATGTCTAGTGTCAATCAACGTCATGCCAATGTCTAGTACTAATCAACGTCATGACAATGTCTAGTGTCAATCAATGTCATGCCAATGTTTAGTGTCAAACAACCTCATGCCAATGTCTGGTGTCAATCAACGTAATGCCAATGTCTAGTGTCAATCAACGCCATGCCAATGTCTAGAGTCAATCAACGCCATGCCAATGTCTAGTTTCAATCAACGTCATGCCAATGTCTAGTGTCAACCAACGTCATGACAATGTCTAGTACTAATCAACTTCATGACAATGTCTAGTGTCAATCAATGTCATGCCAATGTTTAGTGTCAATCATTGTCATGCCATTGTCTAGTGTCAATCAATGTCATGCCAATGTCTAGTGTCAATCAATGTCATGCCAATGTCTAGTATCAATCAATGTCATGCCAATGTCTAGTGTCAATCAACGTCATGCCAATTTCTGGTGTCAATCAACGTCATGCCAATGTCTAGTGTCAATCAATGTCATGCCAATGTCTAGTGTCAATCAATGTCATGCCAATGTCTAGTGTCAATCAACGTCATGCCAATATCTGGTGTCAATCAACATCATGCCAATGTCTGGTGTCAATCAACATCATGCCAATGTCTAGTGTCAATCAACGTCATGCCAATGTCTAGTGTCAATCAACGCCATGCCAATGTCTAGTGTCAATCAACGTCATGCCAATGTCTAGTGACAATCAACGTCAAGCCAATGTCTAGTACTAATCAACGTCATGCAAATGTCTAGTACTAATCAACGTCATGACAATGTCTAGTGTCAATCAATGTCATGCCAATGTTTAGTGTCAAACAACCTCATGCCAATGTCTGGTGTCAATCAACGTAATGCCAATGTCTAGTGTCAATCAACGCCATGCCAATGTCTAGTTTCAATGAACGTCATGCCAATGTCTAGTGTCAATCAACGTCATGCCAATGTCTAGTATCAATCAACGTCATGACAATGTCTAGTACTAATCAACTTCATGACAATGTCTAGTGTCAATCAATTTTGTGCCAATGTTTAGTGTCAATCAATGTCATGCCAATGTCTAGTGTCAATCAACGCCATGCCAATGTCTAGTGTCAATCAACGTCATGCCAATGTCTAGTTTTAATCAACGTCATGCCAATGTCTAGTGTCAATCAACGTCATGCCAATGTCTAGTGTCAATCAACTTCATGACAATTTCTAGTACTAATCAACTTCGTGCCAATGTCTAGTGTCAATCAATGTCATGCCAATGTCTAGTGTCAATCAATGTCATGCCAATGTCTAGTGTCAATCAGCGCCATGCCAATGACTATTGTCAATCAATGTCATGCCAATGTCTAGTGTCAATCAACGCCATGCCAATGTCTAGTGTCAATCAACGTCATGCCAATGTCTAGTGTCAATCAACGTCATGCCAATGTCTAGTACTAATCAACGTCATGACAATGTCTAGTGTCAATCAATGTCATGCCAATGTATAGTGTCAATCAACGTCATGTCAATGTCTAGTGTCAATCAACATCATGCCAATGTTTAGTATCAATCAACATCATGCCAATGTCTAGTATCAATCAACGTCATGCCAATGTCTAGTACTAATCAACGTCATGCCAATGTCTAGTGTCAATCAACGTCATGACAATGTCTAGTACTAATCAACTTCATGACAATGTCTAGTGTCAATCAATGTCATGCCAATGTCTAGTGTCAATCAATGTCATGCCAATGTCTAGTATCAATCAATGTCATGCCAATGTCTAGTGTCAATCAACGTCATGCCAATTTCTGGTGTCAATCAACGTCATGCCAATGTCTAGTGTCAATCAATGTCATGCCAATGTCTAGTGTCAATCAACGTCATGCCAATGTCTGGTGTCAATCAACGTCATGCCAATGTCTGGTGTCTATCAACGCCATGCCAATGTCTAGTGTCAATCAACGTCATGCCAATGTCTGGTGTCAATCAACGCCATGCCAATGTCTAGTGTCAATCAACGTCATGCCAATATCTGGTGTCAATAAACATCATGCCAATGTCTGGTGTCAATCAACGTCATGCCAATGTCTAGTGTCAATCAACGTCATGCCAATGTCTAGTGTCAATCAACGCCATGCCAATGTCTGGTGTCAATCAACGTCATACCAATGTCTAGTGTCGATCAACGGCATGCCAATGTCTGGTGTCAATCAACGTCATACCAATGTCTAGTGTCAATCAACGTCATGCCAATGTCTGGTGTCAATCAACGTCATGGCAATGTCTAGTGTCAATCAATGTCATGCCAATGTCTGGTGTCAATCAACGTCATGCCATTGTCTGGTGTCAATCAACGTCATGCCAATGTCTAGTGTCAATCAACGTCATGCCAATGTCTAGTGTCAATCAACGTCATGCCAATGTCTAGTGTCAATCAACGTCATGCCAATGTCTGGTGTCAATCAACGTCATGCCAATGTCTAGTGTCAGTCAACGTCATACCAATGTCTAGTGTCAATCAACGTCATGGCAAATTAGTCTAGTGTTAATCAATGTCATGCCAATATCTTGTGTCAATCAACGTCATGCCAATGTCTAGTTTCAATCAACGCCATGCCAATGTCTAGTGTCAATCAACGTCATGCCAATGTCTAGTGTCAATCAACGTCATGTCAATGTCTAGTGTCAATCAACGTCATGCCAATGTCTAGTGTCAGTCAACGTCATGCCAATGTCTAGTGTCAATCAACGTCATGCCAATGTCTAGTACTAATCAACGTCATGACAATGTCTAGTGTCAATCAATGTCATGCCAATGTTTAGTGTCAAACAACCTCATGCCAATGTCTGGTGTCAATCAACGTAATGCCAATGTCTAGTGTCAATCAACGCCATGCCAATGTCTAGAGTCAATCAACGCCATGCCAATGTCTAGTTTCAATCAACGTCATGCCAATGTCTAGTGTCAACCAACGTCATGACAATGTCTAGTACTAATCAACTTCATGACAATGTCTAGTGTCAATCAATGTCATGCCAATGTTTAGTGTCAATCATTGTCATGCCAATGTCTAGTGTCAATCAATGTCATGCCAATGTCTAGTGTCAATCAATGTCATGCCAATGTCTAGTATCAATCAATGTCATGCCAATGTCTAGTGTCAATCAACGTCATGCCAATTTCTGGTGTCAATCAACGTCATGCCAATGTCTAGTGTCAATCAATGTCATGCCAATGTCTAGTGTCAATCAATGTCATGCCAATGTCTAGTGTCAATCAACGTCATGCCAATATCTGGTGTCAATCAACATCATGCCAATGTCTGGTGTCAATCAACATCATGCCAATGTCTAGTGTCAATCAATGTCATGCCAATGTCTAGTTTCAATCAACGCCATGCCAATGTCTAGTGTCAATCAACGTCATGCCAATGTCTAGTGTCAATCAACGTCATGTCAATGTCTAGTGTCAATCAACGTCATGCCAATGTCTAGTGTCAATCAACGTCATGCCAATGTCTAGTGTCAATCAACGTCATGCCAATGTCTAGTACTAATCAACGTCATGACAATGTCTAGTGTCAATCAATGTCATGCCAATGTTTAGTGTCAAACAACCTCATGCCAATGTCTGGTGTCAATCAACGTAATGCCAATGTCTAGTGTCAATCAACGCCATGCCAATGTCTAGAGTCAATCAACGCCATGCCAATGTCTAGTTTCAATCAACGTCATGCCAATGTCTAGTGTCAACCAACGTCATGACAATGTCTAGTACTAATCAACTTCATGACAATGTCTAGTGTCAATCAATGTCATGCCAATGTTTAGTGTCAATCATTGTCATGCCATTGTCTAGTGTCAATCAATGTCATGCCAATGTCTAGTGTCAATCAATGTCATGCCAATGTCTAGTATCAATCAATGTCATGCCAATGTCTAGTGTCAATCAACGTCATGCCAATTTCTGGTGTCAATCAACGTCATGCCAATGTCTAGTGTCAATCAATGTCATGCCAATGTCTAGTGTCAATCAATGTCCTGCCAATGTCTAGTGTCAATCAACGTCATGCCAATATCTGGTGTCAATCAACATCATGCCAATGTCTGGTGTCAATCAACATCATGCCAATGTCTAGTGTCAATCAACGTCATGCCAATGTCTAGTGTCAATCAACGCCATGCCAATGTCTAGTGTCAATCAACGTCATGCCAATGTCTAGTGACAATCAACGTCAAGCCAATGTCTAGTACTAATCAACGTCATGCAAATGTCTAGTACTAATCAACGTCATGACAATGTCTAGTGTCAATCAATGTCATGCCAATGTTTAGTGTCAAACAACCTCATGCCAATGTCTGGTGTCAATCAACGTAATGCCAATGTCTAGTGTCAATCAACGCCATGCCAATGTCTAGTTTCAATGAACGTCATGCCAATGTCTAGTGTCAATCAACGTCATGCCAATGTCTAGTATCAATCAACGTCATGACAATGTCTAGTACTAATCAACTTCATGACAATGTCTAGTGTCAATCAATTTTGTGCCAATGTTTAGTGTCAATCAATGTCATGCCAATGTCTAGTGTCAATCAACGCCATGCCAATGTCTAGTGTCAATCAACGTCATGCCAATGTCTAGTTTCAATCAACGTCATGCCAATGTCTAGTGTCAATCAACGTCATGCCAATGTCTTGTGTCAATCAACGTCATGACAATTTCTAGTACTAATCAACTTCGTGCCAATGTCTAGTGTCAATCAATGTCATGCCAATGTCTAGTGTCAATCAATGTCATGCCAATGTCTAGTGTCAATCAGCGCCATGCCAATGTCTATTGTCAATCAATGTCATGCCAATGTCTAGTGTCAATCAACGCCATGCCAATGTCTAGTGTCAATCAACGTCATGCCAATGTCTAGTGTCAATCAACGTCATGCCAATGTCTAGTACTAATCAACGTCATGACAATGTCTAGTGTCAATCAATGTCATGCCAATGTTTAGTGTCAAACAACCTCATGCCAATGTCTGGTGTCAATCAACGTAATGCCAATGTCTAGTGTCAATCAACGCCATGCCAATGTCTAGTACTAATCAACTTCATGACAATGACTAGTGTCAATCAATGTCATGACAATGTCTAGTACTAATCAACTTCATGACAATGTCTAGTGTCAATCAACGCCATGCCAATGTCTAGTGTCAATCAACGCCATGCCAATGTCTAGTTTCAATCAACGTCATGCCAATGTCTAGTGTCAATCAACGTCATGCCAATGTCTAGTGTCAATCAACGTCATGACAATGTCTAGTAATAATCAACTTCATGACAATGTCTACTGTCAATCAATGTCATGCCAATGTTTAGTGTCAATCAATGTCATGCCAATGTCTAGTGTCAATCAATGTCATGCCAATGTCTAGTGTCAATCAATGTCATGCCAATGTCTAGTGTCAATCAATGTCATGCCAATGTATAGTGTCAATCAACGTCATGTCAATGTCTAGTGTCAATCAACATCATGCCAATGTTTAGTATCAATCAACTTCATGCCAATGTCTAGTGTCAATCAACGTCATGCCAATGTCTAGTGTCAATCAACGTCATGACAATTTCTAGTACTAATCAACTTCGTGCCAATGTCTAGTGTCAATCAATGTCATGCCAATGTCTAGTGTCAATCAATGTCATGCCAATGTCTAGTGTCAATCAGCGCCATGCCAATGTCTATTGTCAATCAATGTCATGCCAATGTCTAGTGTCAATCAACGCCATGCCAATGTCTAGTGTCAATCAACGTCATGCCAATGTCTAGTGTCAATCAACGTCATGCCAATGTCTAGTACTAATCAACGTCATGACAATGTCTAGTGTCAATCAATGTCATGCCAATGTTTAGTGTCAAACAACCTCATGCCAATGTCTGGCGTCAATCAACGTAATGCCAATGTCTAGTGTCAATCAACGCCATGCCAATATCTAGTTTCAATCAACGTCATGCCAATGTCTAGTGTCAATCAACGTCATGCCAATGTCTTGTGTCAATCAACGTCATGACAATGTCTAGTACTAATCAACTTCATGACAATGTCTAGTGTCAATCAATGTCATGACAATGTCTAGTACTAATCAACTTCATGACAATGTCTAGTGTCAATCAACGCCATGCCAATGTCTAGTGTCAATCAACGCCATGCCAATGTCTAGTTTCAATCAACGTCATGCCAATGTCTAGTGTCAATCAACGTCATGCCAATGTCTAGTGTCAATCAACGTCATGACAATGTCTAGTAATAATCAACTTCATGACAATGTCTACTGTCAATCAATGTCATGCCAATGTTTAGTGTCAATCAATGTCATGCCAATGTCTAGTGTCAATCAATGTCATGCCAATGTCTAGTGTCAATCAATGTCATGCCAATGTCTAGTGTCAATCAATGTCATGCCAATGTATAGTGTCAATCAACGTCATGTCAATGTCTAGTGTCAATCAACATCATGCCAATGTTTAGTATCAATCAACATCATGCCAATGTCTAGTATCAATCAACGTCATGCCAATGTCTAGTACTAATCAACGTCATTCCAATGTCTAGTGTCAATCAACGTCATGACAATGTCTAGTACTAATCAACTTCATGACAATGTCTAGTGTCAATCAATGTCATGCCAATGTCTAGTGTCAATCAATGTCATGCCAATGTCTAGTATCAATCAATGTCATGCCAATGTCTAGTGTCAATCAACGTCATGCCAATTTCTGGTGTCAATCAACGTCATGCCAATGTCTAGTGTCAATCAATGTCATGCCAATGTCTAGTGTCAATCAACGTCATGCCAATGTCTGGTGTCAATCAACGTCATGCCAATGTCTGGTGTCAATCAACGCCATGCCAATGTCTAGTGTCAATCAACGCCATGCCAATGTCTAGTGTCAATCAACGTCATGCCAATGTCTGGTGTCAATCAACGCCATGCCAATGTCTAGTGTCAATCAACGTCATGCCAATATCTGGTGTCAATAAACATCATGCCAATGTCTGGTGTCAATCAACGTCATGCCAATGTCTAGTGTCAATCAACGTCATGCCAATGTCTAGTGTCAATCAACGCCATGCCAATGTCTGGTGTCAATCAACGTCATACCAATGTCTAGTGTCGATCAACGGCATGCTAATGTCTAGTGTCAATCAACGTCATGCTAATGTCTAGTGTCAATCAACGTCATGCCAATGTCTGGTGTCAATCAACGTCATGGCAATGTCTAGTGTCAATCAATGTCATGCCAATGTCTGGTGTCAATCAACGTCATGCCATTGTCTGGTGTCAATCAACGTCATGCCAATGTCTAGTGTCAATCAACGTCATGCCAATGTCTAGTGTCAATCAACGTCATGCCAATGTCTAGTGTCAATCAACGTCATGACAATGTCTGGTGTCAATCAACGTCATGCCAATGTCTAGTGTCAGTCAACGTCATACCAATGTCTAGTGTCAATCAACGTCATGGCAAATTAGTCTAGTGTTAATCAATGTCATGCCAATGTCTTGTGTCAATCAACGTCATGCCAATGTCTAGTTTCAATCAACGCCATGCCAATGTCTAGTGTCAATCAACGTCATGCCAATGTCTAGTGTCAATCAACGTCATGTCAATGTCTAGTGTCAATCAACGTCATGCCAATGTCTAGTGTCAGTCAACGTCATGCCAATGTCTAGTGTCAATCAACGTCATGCCAATGTCTAGTACTAATCAACGTCATGACAATGTCTAGTGTCAATCAATGTCATGCCAATGTTTAGTGTCAAACAACCTCATGCCAATGTCTGGTGTCAATCAACGTAATGCCAATGTCTAGTGTCAATCAACGCCATGCCAATGTCTAGAGTCAATCAACGCCATGCCAATGTCTAGTTTCAATCAACGTCATGCCAATGTCTAGTGTCAACCAACGTCATGACAATGTCTAGTACTAATCAACTTCATGACAATGTCTAGTGTCAATCAATGTCATGCCAATGTTTAGTGTCAATCATTGTCATGCCAATGTCTAGTGTCAATCAATGTCATGCCAATGTCTAGTGTCAATCAATGTCATGCCAATGTCTAGTATCAATCAATGTCATGCCAATGTCTAGTGTCAATCAACGTCATGCCAATTTCTGGTGTCAATCAACGTCATGCCAATGTCTAGTGTCAATCAATGTCATGCCAATGTCTAGTGTCAATCAGTGTCATGCCAATGTCTAGTGTCAATCAACGTCATGCCAATATCTGGTGTCAATCAACATCATGCCAATGTCTGGTGTCAATCAACATCATGCCAATGTCTAGTGTCAATCAATGTCATGCCAATGTCTAGTTTCAATCAACGCCATGCCAATGTCTAGTGTCAATCAACGTCATGCCAATGTCTAGTGTCAATCAACGTCATGTCAATGTCTAGTGTCAATCAACGTCATGCCAATGTCTAGTGTCAATCAACGTCATGCCAATGTCTAGTGTCAATCAACGTCATGCCAATGTCTAGTACTAATCAACGTCATGACAATGTCTAGTGTCAATCAATGTCATGCCAATGTTTAGTGTCAAACAACCTCATGCCAATGTCTGGTGTCAATCAACGTAATGCCAATGTCTAGTGTCAATCAACGCCATGCCAATGTCTAGAGTCAATCAACGCCATGCCAATGTCTAGTTTCAATCAACGTCATGCCAATGTCTAGTGTCAACCAACGTCATGACAATGTCTAGTACTAATCAACTTCATGACAATGTCTAGTGTCAATCAATGTCATGCCAATGTTTAGTGTCAATCATTGTCATGCCATTGTCTAGTGTCAATCAATGTCATGCCAATGTCTAGTGTCAATCAATGTCATGCCAATGTCTAGTATCAATCAATGTCATGCCAATGTCTAGTGTCAATCAACGTCATGCCAATTTCTGGTGTCAATCAACGTCATGCCAATGTCTAGTGTCAATCAATGTCATGCCAATGTCTAGTGTCAATCAATGTCATGCCAATGTCTAGTGTCAATCAACGTCATGCCAATATCTGGTGTCAATCAACATCATGCCAATGTCTGGTGTCAATCAACATCATGCCAATGTCTAGTGTCAATCAACGTCATGCCAATGTCTAGTGTCAATCAACGCCATGCCAATGTCTAGTGTCAATCAACGTCATGCCAATGTCTAGTGACAATCAACGTCAAGCCAATGTCTAGTACTAATCAACGTCATGCAAATGTCTAGTACTAATCAACGTCATGACAATGTCTAGTGTCAATCAATGTCATGCCAATGTTTAGTGTCAAACAACCTCATGCCAATGTCTGGTGTCAATCAACGTAATGCCAATGTCTAGTGTCAATCAACGCCATGCCAATGTCTAGTTTCAATGAACGTCATGCCAATGTCTAGTGTCAATCAACGTCATGCCAATGTCTAGTATCAATCAACGTCATGACAATGTCTAGTACTAATCAACTTCATGACAATGTCTAGTGTCAATCAATTTTGTGCCAATGTTTAGTGTCAATCAATGTCATGCCAATGTCTAGTGTCAATCAACGCCATGCCAATGTCTAGTGTCAATCAACGTCATGCCAATGTCTAGTTTCAATCAACGTCATGCCAATGTCTAGTGTCAATCAACGTCATGCCAATGTCTTGTGTCAATCAACGTCATGACAATTTCTAGTACTAATCAACTTCGTGCCAATGTCTAGTGTCAATCAATGTCATGCCAATGTCTAGTGTCAATCAATGTCATGCCAATGTCTAGTGTCAATCAGCGCCATGCCAATGTCTATTGTCAATCAATGTCATGCCAATGTCTAGTGTCAATCAACGCCATGCCAATGTCTAGTGTCAATCAACGTCATGCCAATGTCTAGTGTCAATCAACGTCATGCCAATGTCTAGTACTAATCAACGTCATGACAATGTCTAGTGTCAATCAATGTCATGCCAATGTTTAGTGTCAAACAACCTCATGCCAATGTCTGGTGTCAATCAACGTAATGCCAATGTCTAGTGTCAATCAACGCCATGCCAATATCTAGTTTCAATCAACGTCATGCCAATGTCTAGTGTCAATCAACGTCATGCCAATGTCTTGTGTCAATCAACGTCATGACAATGTCTAGTACTAATCAACTTCATGACAATGACTAGTGTCAATCAATGTCATGACAATGTCTAGTACTAATCAACTTCATGACAATGTCTAGTGTCAATCAACGCCATGCCAATGTCTAGTGTCAATCAACGCCATGCCAATGTCTAGTTTCAATCAACGTCATGCCAATGTCTAGTGTCAATCAACGTCATGCCAATGTCTAGTGTCAATCAACGTCATGACAATGTCTAGTAATAATCAACTTCATGACAATGTCTACTGTCAATCAATGTCATGCCAATGTTTAGTGTCAATCAATGTCATGCCAATGTCTAGTGTCAATCAATGTCATGCCAATGTCTAGTGTCAATCAATGTCATGCCAATGTCTAGTGTCAATCAATGTCATGCCAATGTATAGTGTCAATCAACGTCATGTCAATGTCTAGTGTCAATCAACATCATGCCAATGTTTAGTATCAATCAACGTCATGCCAATGTCTAGTGTCAATCAACGTCATGCCAATGTCTAGTACTAATCAACGTCATGCCAATGTCTAGTGTCAATCAACGTCATGCAAATGTCTAGTACTAATCAACTTCATGACAATGTCTAGTGTCAATCAATGTCATGCCAATGTCTAGTGTCAATCAATGTCATGCCAATGTCTAGTATCAATCAATGTCATGCCAATGTCTAGTGTCAATCAACGTCATGCCAATTTCTGGTGTCAATCAACGTCATGCCAATGTCTAGTGTCATTCAATGTCATGCCAATGTCTAGTGTCAATCAATGTCATGCCAATGTCTAGTGTCAATCAACGTCATGCCAATATCTGGTGTCAATCAACATCATGCCAATGTCTGGTGTCAATCAACATCATGCCAATGTCTAGTGTCAATCAACGTCATGCCAATGTCTAGTGTCAATCAACGCCATGCCAATGTCTAGTGTCAATCAACGTCATGCCAATGTCTAGTGACAATCAACGTCAAGCCAATGTCTAGTACTAATCAACGTCATGCCAATGTCTAGTACTAATCAACGTCATGACAATGTCTAGTGTCAATCAATGTCATGCCAATGTTTAGTGTCAAACAACCTCATGCCAATGTCTGGTGTCAATCAACGTAATGCCAATGTCTAGTGTCAATCAACGCCATGCCAATGTCTAGTTTCAATGAACGTCATGCCAATGTCTAGTGTCAATCAACGTCATGCCAATGTCTAGTATCAATCAACGTCATGACAAAGTCTAGTACTAATCAACTTCATTACAATGTCTAGTGTCAATCAATGTCGTGCCAATGTTTAGTGTCAATCAATGTCATGCCAATGTCTAGTGTCAATCAACGCCATGCCAATGTCTAGTGTCAATCAACGTCATGCCAATGTCTAGTTTCAATCAACGTCATGCCAATGTCTAGTGTCAATCAACGTCATGCCAATGTCTAGTGTCAATCAACGTCATGACAATTTCTAGTACTAATCAACTTCGTGCCAATGTCTAGTGTCAATCAATGTCATGCCAATGTCTAGTGTCAATCAATGTCATGCCAATGTCTAGTGTCAATCAACGCCATGCCAATGTCTATTGTCAATCAATGTCATGCCAATGTCTAGTGTCAATCAACGCCATGCCAATGTCTAGTGTCAATCAACGTCATGCCAATGTCTAGTGTCAATCAACGTTATGCCAATGTCTAGTACTAATCAACGTCATGACAATGTCTAGTGTCAATCAATGTCATGCCAATGTTTAGTGTCAAACAACCTCATGCCAATGTCTGGTGTCATTCAACGTAATGCCAATGTCTAGTGTCAATCAACGCCATGCCAATATCTAGTTTCAATCAACGTCATGCCAATGTCTAGTGTCAATCAACGTCATGCCAATGTCTAGTGTCAATCAACGTCATGCCAATGTCTAGTACTAATCAACTTCATGACAATGTCTAGTGTCAATCAATGTCATGACAATGTCTAGTACTAATCAACTTCATGACAATGTCTAGTGTCAATCAACGCCATGCCAATGTCTAGTGTCAATCAACGCCATGCCAATGTCTAGTTTCAATCAACGTCATGCCAATGTCTAGTGTCAATCAACGTCATGCCAATGTCTAGTGTCAATCAACGTCATGACAATGTCTAGTAATAATCAACTTCATGACAATGTCTACTGTCAATCAATGTCATGCCAATGTTTAGTGTCAATCAATGTCATGCCAATGTCTAGTGTCAATCAATGTCATGACAATGTCTAGTGTCAATCAATGTCATGCCAATGTCTAGTGTCAATCAATGTCATGCCAATGTATAGTGTCAATCAACGTCATGTCAATGTCTAGTGTCAATCAACATCATGCCAATGTTTAGTATCAATCAACGTCATGCCAATGTCTAGTGTCAATCAACGTCATGCCAATGTCTAGTACTAATCAACGTCATGCCAATGTCTAGTGTCAATCAACGTCATGACAATGTCTAGTACTAATCAACTTCATGACACTGTCTAGTGTCAATCAATGTCATGCCAATGTTTAGTGTCAATCAATGTCATGCCAATGTCTAGTGTCAATTAATGTCATGCCAATGTCTAGTTTCAATCAACGTCATGCCAATGTCTAGTGTCAACCAACGTCATGACAATGTCTAGTACTAATCAACTTCATGCCAATGTCTAGTGTCAATCAACGTCATGCCAATGTCTGGTGTCAATCAACGTCATGCCAATGTCTGGTGTCAATCAACGTCATGCCAATGTCTGGTGTCAACCAACGTCATGACAATGTCTAGTACTAATCAACGTCATGCCAATGTCTGGTGTCAATCAACGTCATGCCAATGTCTGGTGTCAATCAACGCCATGCCAATGTCTAGTGTCAATCAGCGTCATGCCAATGTCTGGTGTCAATCAACGCCATGCCAATGTCTAGTGTCAATCAATGTCATGCCAATGTCTAGTGTCAATCAACGTCATGCCAATATCTGGTGTCAATCAACATCATGCCAATGTCTGGTGTCAATCAACGTCATGCCAATGTCTAGTGTCAATCAACGCCATGCCAATGTCTAGTGTCAATCAACGCCATGCCAATGTCTAGTGTCAATCAACGTCATGACAATGTCTGGTGTCAATCAACGTCATGCCAATGTCTGGTGTCAATCAACGTCATGCCAATGTCTAGTGTCAATCAACGTCATGCTAATGTCTAGTGTCAATCAACGTCATAACAATGTCTGGTGTCAATCAACGTCATGGCAATGTCTAGTGTCAATCAATGTCATGCCAATGTATGGTGTCAATCAACGTCATGCCAATGTCTGGTGTCAATCAACGTCATGCCAATGTCTAGTGTCAATCAACGTCATGCCAATGTCTAGTGTCAATCAACGTCATGCCAATGTCTAGTGTCAATCAACGTCATGCCAATGTCTGGTGTCAATCAACGTCATGCCAATGTCTAGTGTCAATCAACGGCATACCAATGTCTGGTGTCAATCAACGTCATGGCAAAGTCTAGTGTCAATCAATGTCATGCCAATGTCTTGTGTCAATCAACGTCATGCCAATGTCTAGTACTAATCAACGTCATGACAATGTCTAGTGTCAATCAATGTCATGCCAATGTTTAGTATCAAACAACCTCATGCCAATGTCTGGTGTCAATCAACGTAATGCCAATGTCTAGTGTCAATCAACGCCATGCCAATGTCTAGAGTCAATCAACGCCATGCCAATGTCTAGTTTCAATCAACGTCATGCCAATGTCTAGTGTCAACCAACGTCATGACAATGTCTAGTACTAATCAACTTCATGACAATGTCTAGTGTCAATCAATGTCATGCCAATGTTTAGTGTCAATCAATGTCCTGCCAATGTCTAGTGTCAATCAATGTCATGCCAATGTTTAGTGTCAATCAATGTCATGCCAATGTCTATTGTCAATCAATGTCATGCCAATGTCTAGTGTCAATCAATGTCATGCCAATGTCTAGTGTCAATCAATGTCATGCCAATGTCTAGTGTCAATCAATGTCATGCCAATGTCTAGTGTTAATCAATGTCTAGTGTTAATCAACGTCATGCCACTGTCTAGTGTCAATCAATGTCATGTCAATGTCTAGTGTCAATCAACGTCATTCCAATGTCTAGTGTCAATCAATGTCATGCCAATGCCTAGTACCAATCAACGTCATGACAATGTCTAGTGTCAATCAATGTCATGCCAATGTCTAGTGTCAATCAATGTCATGCCAATGTCTAGTGTCAATCAATGTCATGCAAATGTCTAGTGTCAATTAATGTCATGCCAATGCCTAGTGTCTATCAATGTCATGCCAATGCCTAGTGTCAATCAATGTCATGCCAATGTCTAGTGTCAATCAATGTCATGCCAATGCCTAGGGTCAATCAATGTCATGCCAATGTCTAGTGTCAATCAATATCATGCCAATGTCTAGTGTCAATCAATGTCATGCCAATGTCTAGTGTCAATCAATGTCATGCCAATGTCTAGTGTCAATCAATGTCATGCAAATGTCTAGTGTCAATTAATGTCATGCCAATGCCTAGTGTCTATCAATGTCATGCCAATGCCTAGTGTCAATCAATGTCATGCCAATGTCTATTGTCAATCAATGTCATGCCAATGCCTAGGGTCAATCAATGTCATGCCAATGTCTAGTGTCAATCAATATCATGCCAATGTCTAGTGTCAATCAATGTCATGCCAATGTCTAGTGTCAATCAATGTCATGCCAATGTATAGTGTTAATCAATGTCTAGTGTTAATCAACGTCATCCCACTGTCTAGTGTCAATCAATGTCATGTCAATGCCTTTAGTGTTATATCAAATATATTTCTATGATCTATATTTACCAATTTCAATATTTTGATTACACGTTCAGTACAAACTATCACTGTGCTTATCCATAAAATATTCTACATATTGATTACCACACAGTCTCACAACTTTATTATTCATAAATAGTTTCTTCTATATTTACACAGTCGATCGTACCACATTTACTATTAAATAGAGCTTATAGTCTCTATGACGACATAATATGTATTTGATAGAGCTCTTACTAGATATATTCAGTACCAAAATGGTTAAGATTGAGGCTGCACCGTTTAACTTTTTTTCGTCAGTTTACTACACTCTTTGTAGCGTCCAAACTCCATTTACGGATAATGTTATCAATATTTACCAATGTGGATTGGCATGCGAGGCGTATGACAACTTCGGATGCTTCAACTGGGATCACAGAATTGTAAGAAACATGAAAATCATGAGTGATTACTTTGAAAATTCTGTATCACATTTATCGTATGTAGTCCATTCTTCGTAATCATTATGTTGAGAGGTTTTATCTAATCCATGACAAAATCTTTTTCGATGCTAATGGATAAATTCAATTTTATTATTTTTGGTGAAAGGTCTTGTATTAAATTTAGGTTACTATCGATAATCAAGTCAGTCATTTTAATTGACAGTTAGATGACCAGGGGCTCCATCCAGAAAGTGCTCTGTAGGGTGTGTCTCTTTTTTCATTTTGACCATGTTTATCATATAAAGTTTTAGAATTTTGTACTACGGCTAACCGATTGTTAATCTTTTATGTTAAGTAGGTAACTACTCATGTATGTGTCCATTAAGGTTAGCTCTATTTTCTTCCAGCAGATGGTGCAATTTCCCCTTGATTGTGGATTCACATGTCAGAACTGAGATACAACGTGATGCAATGTTTATATTGTAGAAAAAAATCAGATTACAATGACTTAATGCACATTTCGTGGCAAAACAAAAACGTACATTGAAGTACATACCTTTGTTGGTACACTTAACATTGATTAATTACACCTTTCCGTGCGGAAAACCGACCTAATAATAGATATTTCTGACATAAATTTTACACCAAATAAATAGCGCAATTGCTTCTTATAGCCTGAAATTCATACCCCTCCCCGATAATTACCAAATAGCAAAAAAGTTTTCCGATTTTTAATCTGTAAAATTATTGCTTCACGAGCGGACCATTTTGGCGATTGCCGTGTCCGCTTTCCGGATCTTTTCTGTTTGATTGGCGCATTTGAAAATAATGAAAAAAAAATATACTGGTATCATAGTCACTGTTAATTTGTTATTAGATAGTTAGTTATTGATTGTTTACAATTATATAATTCTATTCTTCGTCATCAAGGGAAGGTGTTCTCATTGAGCAGAAGTCAATAATAACAGCGCGTATCCATGAAATAATTCTATTTGCATTACTTTCAAATGCGCCCAGCAAACAGAAAAGATCCCGCTTTCCTCGTATTGCAATAACTTAACTTCACTTTACCCCATGATAATGATGAGCCGACTGATGGTGGACATGAAGGCAAATGTGAGGAGTACAAAGCAGGAAACACGAGAGTATGCTGTGATTGTGGTGTATGCCACGATCAAATTTTGTTTTTCGAAAAGATAATTGTGATTTTTGGATACAACAATCCCCAAGATCAAGATATATTTCCAGATTTCTCTATCGAAGCAAGTGACATTGATTAAGAAGCTTAGTTTATAAGAAGACAATGAAGACAACGAAAGGGTGTAGGAAGAGCATTTGCCCGAGGCATATGCTAGACCTTTACTGAACATATAATGCCTCTTATTTTTTATAAACTCTGATTTAAATTCAGATTTTGGATTTTGACCTCTCCTTATTTATCGTAAAGTTCTTCATTCTTATTTTAACGTTTCTAATAATTTCAACCTCTGTCATCTTCTCATTTATTGGAGGGACAGACGATTAAAACCGACAATTGTGAAGATAGAACACATGTAAAATCTGGTAACTTATCCTGTTTTTTTCCCACCGGACAAAACCGGTAATGACAAGGAGGCCTTAGAATCATAGTGAACCCTAAGTCATTTTGTTCCTCTACTGAGTCTACTCCATATGTTTAGGTCGCACCCCTTCCTATATATGTGCAGTAGAATCATGTCACCATATTTCCTGTGCCGTGTCAGTTTATTATTTTTCTTCATGACTATTAATATTTTGCCTTTACATACATATCCTTTATACGTACGTACATATCTTATCCTACCCAAAATTGACCTTCATAAATTCATTTTCATTTCCCATTACAACTATTTATATATAATTGTAATATAAATAATTAGATTTATTTATAAATTTTAATTATTTAACTATTTAATAATTGCTAAACTAATCAAAACACCTTTCTTTATGTTCTCATTATAAAGTCTCCTCTTAAAAAAATATGAAGTTAACTTCCCAAATTACCGTTCACACTAGTACAATAGTTTCACTTCCATTTTGCACGTTCATCTATCCGTGAGTGGACAGAATGCTTACGGACAAAATGCCTACGGACAAAATGTCTAAAATGCATTGTAGAATTCTAGTATGGGAATATTCGTAATTCATAAAGATTTATATTTTTAATGAGGGAGACTAAGTGGAAACAAAGACCTTTGTATCAGTGAGAGTTTTTTAAATCATTGCCAAATTTAATATGAACATTTGTAACTCAGCGTACTTAGTGTAAACACTGTCTTATTTCGCTTTTTTGTGTTTTATTAATAAAGTGTTCATTCTATTTAACAAATCAATTGAATATAATAAGCTTCCTATATTTTGACTTTTTTATTGGATGCCTATAATCATCTACTATATTGACTCTTTTATTATATATATATATATAATCATCTTACTATATTTTTATTTTATAATAATAAGGTTAGATAGGTAGGTATAATCATCTTCTAATATTTTTTTTTTAAATATTGTGTATTTTATTTGACAGCTATAATCATTTTCAATTAATAATTCAAAAATCAAGTAATGTAATTTCATTACAGAAATCATTTCAATTTCTATTAAATATGTAGTTTATACTTTTATTTTATTTCCAACATTCTTCCCGTCATTATTTTACTATTTCATTTTCTATAATCATATATTTTGTATTTACATTAGACATTTTGTCCGTTAGTCATTATGTCCGGAGGCATTTATTCCTAGTACCTATCTATAATTAATAATCCTCTAAAATTTATATTTATTATTATTTATGTTTAAAAAAAAATATAATGTGAAGACACTTTTTCACCTTATGGCTCTCAGAAGTCATTCTGAAAATATTAGCAAACAATATAACTTGCATGAATAGTTTTTTTGCCAACATGCACTAAATATTTTTCGTTACATAATAATATTCAGTTTTATATGCTTCTATATTTACGTTCCAGTTCCATCCTTTAAATTTATTGTTTTTTATTCACTATTACTGATTGTCCGAAAGATTGTCTTAATTGATATTTTTAAGGTTTCTTGGTGAATATGACTACCCGAAAGATAAATCACTGTCTAAAAACTAATTTGATAGTCATCATCTACTTCTCTCTTTGGGTGGAGGTGCTTTGTTCTTCTGGAACATCTGAGCTTATCGGTGAGTCATGAAAAATATTTTATTATTATCCTATGATATAAGTCAGGAAATCAATTTCTGATGAAAAGAAAAGTTTGAATTATTTCTTTTAATTTTATTATAGTTTTTTAAAAGTGGGATTTTATTAAATACTTATAATTCTGTAAGGCGTAAACGAATGACAAATGTGAATGCGCATGGTTTGATTCTCCTTGCAATAATCTTTTCGTAATTTACTGGAGTGAAATTATCTTGAACCCAGGCAAAAAAGATTTAGTAGTTGAACTTAAAGGAATTTCCCAGGAATAAATCCTTCATGCCTGGGAAATATTATTGATAATTCTAACATACATTTCAGAACATGATGTCAAATTGAACACAACGGCTTTGTTCACAGCTTCTGCTGATCTTCATCAGTGCCACCGAATGTGTATTGAAAATAGGAAATGTGTCACCTTCAATCACAATGGTGAGGTATATGATACTTTTCTTTTGAAAATTAGTCGAAGTTATTTTTATATCTTTTCTATAAATTTGTAGTTGCTGAACGTTCTTGTGTGCTCTTACGATCTCCTGAAATTGGTAACCTGATGGCAGCTGGTGGGTGGACACTGTGGAACTTGTTGTACCCGACTGGAACGGTGAGACCTTTATATTGTATGGGAGCCGTGTCCCCAAACATCAATGAGGCTAAATTATAATTGAAGAAACTATTATCATTCTTAGTTGGTTATTGAAAATTCAATTGGTTTTATAGGTGTATTTGGAGACTATTGAATTATGTACAGTTAAAGAGGAAGGAGTATTATGAGTATCGGACAGTTGAGTTATATGAGCCTAGACTGACTGCCAGTCTGAAAAAAGAACTAATATAATAAAACTACTACAATAAGCTATAACTCGCATATATACATATCAAGGCATGCTGCTCATCTATGCTGGCTTCAATTCTATATACTGGTTCACTCTATATAATTACATTTAACTCTCAATTTACATCAATTTTATACGTATAGCAATCACTGAAAATACAAAATATAATTTAACTCAAACTCTAAAAGAGAGAAACTCACACTTTAACATCTAACCAACAATTACCACCACAATATCACTTTCCAGCTGAGAAAAAGTTGACATACTTACATTGTGTAGAATACAGGGTGCGGAGAAAGTCTTTTATTTTTTAAATTAAAGATGTTATTTATTTTCTTATTTTATCAAATTATATCTCATTCTCTTCCTATAATCATAAACTTTAATGTTCCAGGTCTAAATTTTGATAAATTTACATTGTCTTTTGTAAAAATGAGTCAACGTGAGGCTATTATCCAGCTACACTGCGCGGGGAAGACAAACACAGAGATTGTTAAGCTGTTAAAAGCACTTAAATCGACTGTTAGGGATGCTGGTAAACTCTACCAAGAACTGGAGACAACAGGTGATCGACATAGGTGTGGATGACCTCGCACTGCACGCACTCCGGCCAAAATCAGAGCCATTAGGGAGCAGATAAGGAGGAACCCCAAGCGAAGCATAAGAAAGATGGCTAAAAGTATGGATATCAACGAAAAAAATGTGAGAACCATCGTCAAAGAAGACCTCAAGTTGTCCCCCTTCAAAATGACCAACATGCAACAGTTCACGGACTTGCGGAAACAAAAGAGGATGAACAGATCAAAGATTCTTTTGAATGCAATGAAAGAGGCATGCAGGCAGGTAAGATCGTCTTTACGGATGAACATATATTCACTGTGGAGATTCAACTCCCAAAACGACAGAATTTTGGCAAAATGTGATGACAATATCCCTCCATCCGTAAAGACTGTTTTCCGTTGCCAAAAGCCTTCCTCTGTGATGGTTTGGGCTGCCATCTCTGAGAGTTGGAGATCTCCTCTCATTTTCGTTAAAAAAGGCGCTAAAGTTAACGCAAAATCGTATATCAAGGATATTTTGACTCCAGGACAAGTTGAGATGAAGATACACTTCAAGGACAGGCTTTTTACTTTTCAACAGGACGGTGCGCCCTCACACACAGCGAACAAAACTCAGGATTGGTGTGAGTGTCACTTTCCTGCGTTTTGGAGGAAGGAATTGTGCCCTCCTTCATCACCGGACCTAATCCCTCTGGACATTTGTGTGTGGTACTATCATCTTGATAGTACGGAAACTCTGAAGAATCTCTCGAGCGACAATGGGCCAAAATTCTCCAAGAAACGTTCCGTGCCGCAGTAAAGAGCTTCAGAGGTAGGACTCGAGAGAGTAATCGCCGCCAATGGTGGTCATATTGAAAAATAATTGGTAGAACTGTTAAATTGGTTTATTGAGATATTGTGTGATAAAAAACGCATATGCACTTTATAAAACGCATATGCATTTTACAAAACGCATATGCATTTATAAAACGCATATGCATTTATAAAACGCATATGCATTTATAAAACGCATATGCATTTATAAAACGCATATGCAAAATATATGCAGCAAATAATTAATTAAAAAAAAAACATTATACGTATTTCAGTTAAGTAAACATTCTAGTTTTCCCCATATTTCTCGAAATAGGCTGTTACCTACTAAGGAGTCCATGTATTTCTCACCAAATATTTTTTTGATTAATTGTAAAAATATTAAAACACTGGGATGTAGAATGAAAGTTAATATCTTTAAATTGACAATTTTTATATATTGAAACACTTCATATAAAGTCTGCTTCCAAGTATATTAACAAGTCATAAATATGAAGTATCTTTTATACAGGTAAAGCTCATACAGCGGACGATCTTTAAACGGTCTCCCACTAACAAAAATCAAAATTATTCTTTCTTCTGACCATGCAACTCCTACAACGGCCTGTTAAATAATATGGTGTAACAAATAGTTTAATAGTGCACTTAGTATCTAGTCAAACATTGATTATATCCAGAGGTATTACAATTTAAAACAAACACTTAACTTATTGTTAAATCATTTTTCAGTAATTTAATCTTGTTAACCTTTTCCTCAACGTTTTCTTTGATTAGAAAGTTCTATAGAAATTAAAGTTTTGTTTTTGGTTTATAGTCCGGTCAAACTAGAATAAAATAGGAAAAATAATATAAGTTTGCTAATTTTTACATATGTTACTTTGTAGGTGTTTTTATATCACAGAAAAAAAGTTTACCACTTTATGTCATTGGATTTAAAAGTTATTTAAGAAATTCATTTTGAAGGGTTAAAAACAGTGTTTCAATATCCGTGGAGTTTTTTTGAAGCACCTTTCTGGTTGAAAAATGTCACTCCTTTTCTAATTGCGACTAATGTAACGCATTTTATTCATATTTCACTTATAAGTCTACACAGTACTATCATTTGAATCATATTCCATACAATTAAGGCAAGATACTCCTCTGCATTGACCACAAATATTGGAGCATCGCAAGAAAATATCTGAATCAGTTACAACTTTTATTACTACAATCCCCTTTATACAGTTGCATCTGATCATTTTCAAGAGGGAATATGGAGCAGGGGGTTTGGAAGTGTAAATTGGCATCAGCCTTTCGTTTTTAATTCTCCACCTAATTTCAAGTGGATTCAAACCATTCCCTATCCTTGCTTGAACCTGATGAAAAACTCTCAGCGAATGGAATGTTGGGCAGAGCATCTCTGGCTGGAGAGGTTTATTCCCAGTACACACT
>CANNZV010001710.1:134601-208466 GCA_947561585.1 Caprella mutica
AGAGCAATAAAGAACAATTCATTAAATTGCATATAGAAGACTTCAAAAGCAATAACGTGAAGACACTTCAGGCAATGGATGACGCAGATTTGCTGATTGTATGTTTTAACAACTCTAAGAACATCTGAAACTCACGACACTGTGGTTATTGAGAGGATACTGATCCTAATTTCAAAAGGATATGATGCCTTTTATCAACACTATACCTCAAAAAGATAATAATATCCCATGCATGCTGATGAGAGATTACTCTTACTATTGCATGGAGTAACAAAATCATCGAATCTCAATCACCATCGATTATGGGGTTTATTAATAAAGTGTGTACTGGGAATAAACCTCTCCAGCCTGAGATGCTCTCCAAAATTCCATTCGATGAGAGTGTTCCATCAGGTTCAAGCAAGTATAGGGAATGGTTTGAATCCAATTGAAATTAGGTGGAGAATTGAGAACGAAAGGCTGATGCCAATTTACACTTCCATACCCCCTGCTCCATATTCCCTCTTGAAAATGATCAGATGCAACTGTAAAGGGGATTGTAGTAATAAAAGTTGTACCTGATTCAGATATTTTCTTGCGATGCTCCAATATTTGTGGTCAATGCAGAGGAGTAACTTGCCATAATTGTATGGAATATGATTTAAATGATAGTACTGTGTAGACTAATAAGTAAAATATAGATAAAATGTGTTACATTAGCCGCAATTCGTAAAGAAGTGACATTTTTCAACCAGAAAGGTGCTTCAAAAAAACTCCACGGATATTGAAACACTGTTTTTAACCCTTCGAAATGAATTTCTTCAATAACTTTTAAATCCAATGACATAAAGTGGTAAACTCTTTTTCCGTGATATAAAAACACCTACAAAGTAACATGAAAAAATTAGCAAACTAATATTTTTTTTTCCAATTCAGCCATTTTTTGAGCTAGATTGACCGGGCTATTAATTACGTAAAGAAATATACCATCAATGAAAACTCCCAATTACAAGTGGCCTTATTTCAAAGAAATTGGAACAAATAAAGCTAACCTGAACGCATATTACTGAGCATAAAGCTAACATGAACGCATAAAAAGCATATTTTAAGCATAAGAGGCATATTCTAAGCATAGAAGAATATTTCAAGGCTTAAAAAGCATATATATAAAGCATAAAAGCATATTTAACAAGCTTAAAGCATAAAAGCCTATTTCATAAAGAATATTGTCACAACCCTAGTGATCACTTTTGAGATTGACCTGCCTCGCGCCTCAATTTGCTCTATTGTTGCTGGAATTACTGAGAATGTTGAATCTGAGAATGCAAGATATATTTTCATTTTTTCTATGCTCTGTAGAAGTTTTTAAAGTTTTCTCTCTGATAATTATCTGGAATATTAAAAAGCAGAGTGCAACAAGTTCCCACCTCTTTATAACCTAATCTATAATATTTAAATTTCTGAAGTAGAATAAAAATCTAGCTCTTATTCATTCGCCTAATGTTTATCATTTATTTATGTAGAAGTTTATCATTTGAATATCATTAATCAATTTATTTTAATAAACACTTTTTATATGTATATTAAATAGAAATTCCATGTGCAAATAGAAAATGCATATGCAAAATAAAAAATGCATATGCATTTCGAGATTTGCATATGCTTTTTTTATATGCATATGCATTTTTTCACCAATATGCAAGATATGCAAAGTCACAACCCTAGTGATAAGTTTTGTTTTATTTCATCCATCACAACTCATTAAATTAACATTTTTATATGATCGGGGACTTTCTCCGCACCCTGTATATTCTACATACAAGCTATGGTATACAATGTTACATTTAACTATTTATATTCACAATATTCTAATATATTTATTTTATTTCTGATTTTAACCCTTTTTTATTTCCGATTTCAACCCTTCGATTTTATAAATACAAATGTGTTCAAAACACAATAAACATCTTTGTATCCATTAGCTACCATTACATGTACTATATCATGAAATTTATTTCATAATAATAGTATCAGCGTGCATTTAAGTGGATCGTTTCACTGTTTTTTGCAATTTTCACCGATTTTTTTACTTTAGTTCTCCAGAGAACAGTCTAAAGAAAAAATACAGAAAATTTCAGTTCGTTGTTGCAACTTTAAGTGGGTCAGGGGTGCGAATAATGGAACCCCCTTCCCCCCTTAAAATTAATTGCCTCCATTTTTGTAGATATTTTCTTCATAGCCAGGGAGGACCTTTGTTTTTGTTGAGTTTTTGTTCACTCCATTAACTCCGTAAATTTTTTTGCTCAAAGTTTAAGGCTCAATGGGTGTTGGTCTTACAGAAAAAATTAAAGGAGCTAATCTGTTCATCTGTTCAGACAGAAATTCTTAGGTCGTCTTATAGCCCTTTCTTGAATTTCGATCTCTAACTTTTTTTCTTAAAAAAGATTAAAATAAATATAGATTGAAATTCAAAAAAGGCTATTAGACGACCTTATGATACTATACCTTTTCCAATTGAAGTTCCTCCAAATGAAATAACATTTCATCAAAGTGAAATATAACTTCATCAAAGTGAAATAGCATTTCATCAAAGTGAAATAACATTTCATCAAAGTGAAAAAACATTTCATCAAAGTGAAATAACAATTCCTCCAAGTGAACTATCAATTCCTCCAAATGAAATAGCGTTTCCTCCAAATGAAATATCATTTCAGCAGAATAAAAATCGAATCAATACGCAGTCAATTAAATTTATTACGTGAAATATATTTACATGAAATTTATTAACATGATATTTATTTACATGAAATTTATTAACATGATATTTATTTACATGAAATTTATTCACATATAAATTTATTTACATGAAATTTATTCACTATAAATTTATTTACATGAAATTTATTCACATATAAATTTATTTACATGAAATTTATTTACATATAAATTTAGGTTCTAGGGTATATTCCACCCCGCTATATTCAACCCCTGTAAATTCCACCGCGGTATATTCCACCCAGGTATATTCCACACCTGACAATGCTCATTTGGGTGACAATAGAAATCTAAAGATTTTACTTTTTGATGGCCATTTGTTAAATAATTCGTACCAATGAAAAAATAACTCAGACGATATCCAGAGACATTTAGACAATATTTAATAATAAAATTACAAATATTCTAAATATGGTAGTTTTTTTTTCAAAGTATACGTGTTGAAAAAGTTAATATTAATACCTTTTTACCATGAAACTGCACATGTGCTCACAACAATGGTTGGATGAGGTGTGGAAAGGGTCGACTGGCAGAGACAACACACTCAGTGTTTTCGCTCTTTGCTAATAAGTTGCTGTTTTGGATTCTAAGACCAAATTCCCCGTGATCAAAATCTCTCATTGTGAAAAAAGACAATTACCTCTCAGTCTTGAAACCCTGTGCAATAACCCCCCCTCCCCATCAAAAAAATCCTGGTTAAAAAAACATGTAAAAAAGCCTTCGGTCAAAAACCACAACTTTTACAAGAAGTTAAAATTCCAAATGAAATAAATAAACAATAAATACTATATGACATCATATTACAATTAATATCGCTGTTGTGTTGGCGATAGTGTAAAAAATCTGCTTGATATTGAAAATCTAAATACCTCAACTGATAAATGCGTTTAAACAACCTTTCTTTCTACTGTTTTGTCACATATGTAGTGAAAAATTTAATTTTTGTGATTAGCCAGCAAAATGTATAATTTGATACAGTGAAAATGCAAGTTACCTAGCATTACATATAATATTAATGAATGACTAATATTAATAAGTTAATAACTAAACAAACCTAACCCGTGAAGTGGGGTGGAATTTACCGGGGTGGAATATACCTAGGGTGGAATATACTGGGGTGGAATATACCGGGGTGGAATAAACCTATGTTGCAATATACCGGGGTGGAATATACCAGTCACCATAAATCTATTTACATGAAATTTATTTGCATGAAATTTATTTACATGAAATTTATTTGCATGAAATTTATTTGCATGAAATTTATTTACATGAAATTTATTTACATGAATTTATTTACATGAATTTAATTTCATTTAGTCTTCTTTGCATCAATTAACTACATAATATTTTTTTTATATATATTTAATTTTATATATATTTCAAGTTTACTTATATACTACCCCATTAATTTTAGCGGCGTATTAATAGTAAAAGAAAAAATATGTAAATAATAATAAATAAAATATATGAAAAATGTATCAAATATAATTAATTACTAAAAAAATGAATGAAAAATTATGTAACAATTATATGTGAATCTTTTTCATGTAAACAAATTTTATATACATTTTTTTATGTAAATAAATTTCATGTAAATAAATTTCATGTGAATAAATTTCATGTAAATAAATTTCATGTGAATAAATTTCATGTAAATAAATTTCATGCGAGTAAATTTCATGTAAATAAATTTCATGTAAATAAATTTCATGTAAATAAATTTCATGTGAATAAATTTCATGCGAGTAAATTTCATGTAAATAAATTTCATGTAAATAAATTTCATGTGAATAAATTTCATGTAAATAAATTTCATGTGAGTAAATTTCATGTAAATAAATTTCATGTAAATAAATTTCATGTGAATAAATTTCATGTAAATAAATTTCATGTAAATAAATTTCATGTGAATAAATTTCATGTAAATAAATTTCATGTAAATAAATTTCATGTAAATAAATTTCATGTGAATAAATTTCATGCGAGTAAATTTCATGTAAATAAATTTCATGTAAATAAATTTCATGTGAGTAAATTTCATGTAAATAAATTTCATGTAAATAAATTTCATGTAAATAAATTTCATGTGAATAAATTTCATGCGAGTAAATTTCATGTAAATAAATTTCATGTAAATAAATTTCATGTGAATAAATTTCATGTAAATAAATTTCATGTGAGTAAATTTCATGTAAATAAATTTCATGTAAATAAATTTCATGTGAATAAATTTCATGTAAATAAATTTCATGTAAATAAATTTCATGTAAATAAATTTCATGTAAATAAATTTCATGTAAATAAATTTCATGTAAATAAATTTCATGTAAATAAATTTCATGTAAATAAATTTCATGTAAATGAATTTCATGTAAATAAATTTCATGTAAATAAATTTCATGTAAATAAATTTCATGTAAATAAATTTCATGTAAATAAATTTCATGTAATTGAATTTCATGTTAATAAATTTCATGTAAATAAATATGTTAATAAATTTCATGTAAATAAATTTCATGTTAATAAATTTCATGTAAATAAATATGTTAATAAATTTCATGTAAATAAATTTCACGTGATAAATTTAATTGACAGCGTATTGATTCGATTTTTATTCTGCTGAAATGATATTTCATTTGGAGGAAACGCTATTTCATTTGGAGGAATTGATAGTTCACTTGGAGGAATTGTTATTTCACTTTGATGAAATGTTTTTTCACTTTGATGAAATGTTATTTCACTTTGATGAAATGTTATTTCACTTTGATGAAATGTTATTTCACTTTGATGAAATGTTATTTCACTTTGATGAAATGTTATTTCACTTTGATGAAGTTATATTTCACTTTGATGAAATGTTATTTCATTTGGAGGAACTTCAATTGGAAAAGGTATAGTAGAGAATAGATTAGCTTCTATAAATTTTTCTGTAGGACAAACTCCCAAAAAGTTTAAAGGTTTTTCGTGGTGGGCAGAAAAAAAGGTTTTCGGCCCCCACGGGAGAGGTCTCAGATCCATCGGACGAGTATTATTGGTAGCTAGCAAAAAAATGAGACTATAACTTTATTTCATATAGTTTAAATAATCAATAAACAATACAAAAAAATAATAAAGATAATATGTTTTACATGATTTTTTTTATTTTTACTTTTTATTTTTTGATATAATAAATATACGTATTGAACAAAAAAAAATACTAAAGATAAGTACATAAAATAATTAGCAGCTCAATTAAGTATTAAAAGCTTGTGAAATCCAATTAAATTTTTTATAAGTAACCAAATTATTAATTAAGCAGTAACCTAATTATATTTACTAGAACACTATTCTTTAAATTGTGTAATTTAAAATCTTACATTGATTCTGATGAAATAAGTTGGAATCTTACTATTTTAAATACTGTGTACTATATTTATTATAATACAAATAATAAAAAATATCCTAAATTCAGTTTGCAAATGAATATTAAAGAGTTTTGAGAACATGATTATCGATTACTTAGTACCTTTTCATCATTGTTCAAAACAAACTTATATAATATATAGAGTCTATCAGTTCCCTTTACCACGAAACCAAGTTCCCCTATTCCTATGTGATATGAATCTATTTACCCACGCCAATCCTTGTTCCTCACACCAATTTACTAAATCTTCCCCAGGTATATTCCTAGCACCTATATTATATCAACCCCCTTAACTTCCAATTTGTCCCAACATTAGCATAAAAATCCAATATTATCACTAAAATCTCCTCAATAATCAGGCTTACTTGAATTTCTAAATCTATTCTACATCTACAATAATGAATTATTAGTATCTAAAATTTAGAACTGAAATAGCAGGGTCCTAACAAGAATAAATGAGTGGATACTTAGGAATTAAAGTAATTACAATAGAGGTAAATAATTATTATTGTTATGATTGAAAAGATTCAAACTCAACGGGAAATCCATATGATCAGAGGTTGTTTAAACTCAGCGTTGAAGGTATTTTCAGGTTTCAAGCTTTCGAATAGAAAGATTTCTATTCATCATCAGGAGAAAGGGTGGGAAAACCTGGACATGACAATGAATTTTATGACCAATGGTTGTATGTTGGATGCAGTCTTTCTATTTCAGCTATCTAACCTATATTTTATTAATGTTAATTAATCTATTAAATATTGAATTATGAGACAAAATATTAGATTTTTTCCCGTTATTACCTATAGCTATTGCTGATTATATTAATTCTATAGGGTAATTCTACTTTACATATGTCTGTAACATAATATAATGTGTATCATTGTTCTCAAGTGTCTCCTTGTTCCTATGTATGTCATCTATTCCTGTGCGCTACTTGTTGTTATGCATGTCCTACTGATCCTGAGTTTGTCCTCTTGATCCTAATTATGCCCTGTTTATCCTAAGTGTGTTCTGATCATCCTAAGTGTGTCCTGATGATCCTAAGTGTTTTTTGTTGATCCTAAGTGCGTCTCGATAATCCTAAGTGTGTCTTGACAATCCTGAGTGTGTTCTCTTGATCCTAAGTATGTCTTGTTTATATTAAGTGTGTCCTGATTATCTAAGAGGGTCCTGCTGATCCTAAGTGTGTTTTGCTGATCCTAAGTGTGTTTTGCTGATCCTAAGTGTGTCTTGATAATCCTAAGTTTGTCCTGTTTATACTAAGTGTGTCCTGATTATCCTAAGTGTGTCCTGATTATCCTTAGTGTGTCCTGCTGATCCTAAGTGTGTTTTACTGATCCTAAGTGTGTTTTGCTGATCCTAAGTGTGTCTTGATACTCCTAAGTGTGTCCTGATTATCCTAAGTATGTCCTGTTTATCCTAAGTGTGTTCTGCTGATCCTAAGTGTGTTCTGCTGATCCTAAGTGTGTTTTGCTGATCCTAAGTGTGTCCTGATAATTCTGATTACTCAGAATTTTCAGGACACACTTGGGATCAGCAAAACACACTTAGGATCAGCAGGGCACACTTAGGATAATCAGAACACACTTAGGATAAACAGGGCATACTTAGGATCAAGAGGACACACTTAGGATTATCAAGACACACTTATGATTATCAAGACACACTTAGGATCAGCAAAACACACTTAGGATCAGCAGGACACACTTAGGATAATCAGAACACACTTAGGATAAACAGGGCATACTTAGGATCAAGAGGACACACTCAGGATCAGTAGGACGCACTCAGGATCAGTAGGACACGCATAACAACAAGTAGCGCATAGGAATAGATGACATACATAGGAACAAGGAGACACTTGAGAACAATGATACACATTATATTATGTTACAGACATATGTAAAGTAGAATTACCCTATAGAATTAATATAATCAGCAATAGCTATTGGTAATAACGGGAAAAAAATCTAATATTTTGTCTCATAATTCAATATTTAATAGATTAATTAACATTAATGAAATATAGGTTAGATAGCTGAAATAGAAAGACTGCATCCAACATACAACCATTGGTCATAAAATTCATTGTCAGGTCCAGGTTTTTCCACCCTTTCTCCTGATGATGAATAGAAATCTTTCTATTCGAAAGCTTGAAACCTGAAAATACCTTCAACGCTGAGTTTAAATTACCTCTGATCATATTATTGTTATATAAGTATAAGTCTGAAAATATGAAACAGTCAAAAAGAACGGACGTTTTTACGTTTAAATAATTAAACGTTACACTAAAAAGTACAATATCTAGCTAATTGTTTATATAGTTTTTTAGTAGTATATTATATACCTGCATATTATTATGTATGTAATTTATGTAATCACAAAAATTCTGTTATATAATACTAATTTCTGAACCAACAGTGCATCTAATTTCCTAATCTGAATACTATTATTGATGATTATTGTACACTTTGTAGTTACTGTTGAATAAACACCACAAAAAAGTCTCCGTTTTCTATGTTTATGTACTGTAATAACATAGAGACATGCCAGGTAAGTATTACAGATTTTTTAAGACTCGGGTGTAATAAAAGCGGGACTTCCCTGTATATCATTTAAAAGTTTTCATTTTTATTGTTTTACAGATGCCGGCCAACAGGATAAATAGATTGCAATAAGAATTAAGGCAAAGACCATACATTTCTAATTACCATCAAATAAGGGTGTTAAATACTTTTAATATTGCAGAATATATATTTAGATAATATTATATATAAAATAATGCATACAATAAATATAATACAAAATAAAGCAATTCGTGGACAAATTGTCCGTGGACGAAATATCCGTGGCCGAAATGTCCGTTGGACGAAATGTCCGTTGGACGAAATGTCCGTTGGACGAAATGTCCGTTGGACGAAATTTCCGTTGGACGAAATGTCCGTGGATGAAATGTCCGTGGACAAGATGTCCGTGCACGATAACGGGCATACAATTTTTATAATTATCTGATAAGGTAAATGCAATTCCATTGAGCGTAAAACAATTGCATCCGCATATTTTTTGAATGGTAATGCATGAATTATGCTATCCATAAAATTAATTAAAATAATATTTTTGACCGTGAAATAGAATTATAAACAGTAGCTACATTTCAAAATTTTAGCCATCAAAAGCAGAGCATAACATGAATATTATTATGATGAATTAGTATGTACGAATTACTTGACTATATAATCTAAGACTATATAGCTAGCCAGCAAAGTTTACAGAGGCTGATGTTTCCCGACTGAACAATATGTCTGCTGGTTACCTGCCGTCTGACTAAATGTTTCAATATATACTCAAATATTAGTACATAAATTAAAATCTTTTAAAACTAAGATATGCAATAATAGAGTCTCTAAATTTGGTACAAAAAAAACAAATCTAAAATGATTCTGTAGTATGCAGGAATAGTAATTTCATTTTCGTCGGTGTGGGCTTTTGTCTGTGTGAGTATTCTGTCGGTGTGGGTTTTTGTTGCACGGGCTTTAGTCGCTAGGGATTTTGTCCTGATCCCAATTATTGTAACTTCCCTCCTATTATTACCTCCACATCCAACATCCTGACCCTTCTATTTCTATATACAGGGTGTTCCAAAATATGCGGAATCCAAATTAAAATATGCATATCTCCACAACCAGTTTTTATTTAGCATAGTTTTCTTCATTGAACCCTTCTCCATCCATACTTAAATTTTCATTAAGATTTTTTAATTTTTTGTGAATGTTATAATGATTTTATTGATAGGTTTTGAAAATTTGCGTAAGTGGTCAGACAACGGCAATGGAATGAAATTCAAACTTAATATTAACTTTGTAAAAGAAAACAATAACTTCATTATATAAACATATTTATTTGGAGTGTTTTTAAATAATATTGTTATAATTTCTTTTATAGAAATGATAACTGGGAGAATAATAACTGGGCAAACAGAGCTGGGCGGGCAAATAATAACTGATAAAATGCATTATAAAAAAATACTCTTGATGAAAGGGTTAAAGTATTTTTTAAATTCATTATAGAAATTTAACTGTTTATTTATGAGTATATTATCTATTGCTTATATTGGTCAGGACATTTGCTCGAAGAATCCTTGTGATGATGGTGAGGTTTGTGTGAAATATTCTACTTCCACTACCGTCATGCAGTACTTGAACCAAGACAACATCGTCCCTCAAAAAACCTTGTACCTGTGCAGTCGGGACTCATGGATTGTCCAAGAATATCAAACAGGAAAACAAAGTTAGTATATAGAAACTAAATTAGAATTACATGTATCGTATATTATATGGTAGCTAATCAAATTATAGTGATACTTTTCGATCAATCCAACATAGTTCAATTGAGACAATTTTTCATATGCTGATTCTCTCACACGTATGATAATAAAAATTTATTATCTGTATCTTATCTGTATCTCAAAAATTTCTATTTATATGTGCAGTTTTACACATCATTGGAATTATTTGAATTAGACTCATTCAAATTTCTAAATTTCTATACTTTTTTAATTGCTCACAGAATTCTAAATAACTAATAATTAAACATTTTTATTGAACTAAAAGTTTACAACATATAAAAGAGAATATTATAATAACTAAAAAAAAAAAAAACACTAAAAAAAATTACGTTCAAGCCCGTATATAAGTATAATAAATACTTTTTCGGGCAATAATAAGAAATATATCTATTTACTTACAAATATCTCTATCCACAGTAAAAACTAAACATACAAATTTCAAGGTAAAAAAGAAACAGCTATGAAGTTCTAGACAAAAGTTCATTTTTAAACTTAGATTTAAACAAGGAAAGAGACTCTGAATTGCGAATATCATACAGGTATATTATTCCAAATAGATGGACAATTATAACTAATAGATCGCTGGGTGGTTGAAAGGCGTTGAAATTGAGGTACAATGTGGCTCTAGGACAACTGCCATGCGAACAACTGCCATAGTGGACAACTGCCATGCGGACAACTATGCAATATATTATAATTATTTTATATTTGGTGAATTGTAATGCACTTGTAAACTTAACACTTCATGGAATTAATTTGATGTGAAGTATATCATTATTTAAACCTAAAATTTTAGTATAAAAATGTTATTTGTATAGTAAGAAATTGTGAATGAAGAAGCATTGAATTTAATATTGTAGTAGTACTGGATTTCTTTCTCTGTTACAATCATTTTCTTTCACATTTTACCCCTTAAATAATCAAATGGTTGACTAAAAGAATGAAATCCATAGGTACAAAACTCTTTTTCAAACATTTCAGAATACAAAGAATAGTACAAACATAAGCTTTACAGGTTAAAATTTTCAGTGAGTGTGGTTTTGCATCTTACTATTTTAGAGTTGCTTTCACACAACACTGGACATACATGAGTTAACTAAAATGTTGATTTGTTATTAGTATAGAAACAAATTTAATAAAACATATTACAGTAATAATTATTCTCATATTTTGACACTTTTAAAATATTTATAAGACATGTTTCTGATCGGTGGGAGCTAGAAACAAAGAAACTATAGAAAAACTAATTCAAATTTCAAAGTTACTGAGTAAAGTGTTCTTTGTAAGAATTTTTCATTTTCTAATCCTGATTCTAGCAGAAAAGTTTGTCTTTACAAATAAAACATATTAATTAACCCAGTGAAAATTCTTCAATAGTAAAATGCAAAATCACACTCACTGGAAATTTTAACCTGTAAAGCTTGTGTTTGTACTATTCTTTGTATTTTGAATTCTTGGAAAAGAAAGTTTTGCATCTGTAGATTTTCCACTTCTTGTCAACAATTTGATTGTTTAAAGAGCTAAATGGGTTAAATATTATTTAAAAAAGAAATGAATTTAGTATACTTCAACTTTAAATTCTGAATCTACCGTCCATATTATTTTTTATACTTCTCTATGCACAATTTCGTACTATACGATTAATATTATACTTAATTTTTAGGTTAAAATAATAATATACTTCACATCAAATTAATTCCATGAAAGGTTAAGTTTACAAGTGCATTACAATTCACCCAATATAAAATTATAATATATTGAATGGCAGTTGTCCGCATGGCAGTTTGACGCATGGCAGTTGTCCACTATGGCAGTTGTCCGCATGGCAGTTATCCGCATTGCAGTTGTCCGCACACCGTACAATGTAATCAATAGAGCGAGTTGAATAACTACTGGAAGAAATTGAAAAGATAGGGTAAAGCACTATTAAGATTTTTATACATATATTGACCCATCAAAAATTTATGCAAATCAATATTTTCAGTATCTTAGTTTTAAAGAACAATGGAGAAGTATGACTGAGATAAGAACTTTTAGCAATGATTAGAATTATTTTCTTTTGTATGAGAAAAGACCCCAAGACCCCAAACAATATTACAATAGATCAAATAAGGATATACAAATGCATAATAAAGATTAATAAGGGACTTCTCAGTTAGAACATCACACAATTTAAAGAAGCTGCCAACAGTTTTAGACAACTTACGGACTATCGAGTCAATATGGGAATCGAACTTCAAACCACAATCGATATTCACTCCCAGAAAACTACCAACAGCAAGGAAATTGACCTGGTCTTCATTCATAACAATAATTGGATCAACAACTGCAGCTCTCATATTCGAAAAATGTATGGCGAAAGTCTTTGACACATTTAGAGTGAGTCTATTAGCTCGACACTAGTCCTCCACCTCGGCCAATTGCTCCTCAAAAGCAGTGATAAGGTGTTGGAAACTCTTATTGGAACCAATGAGAGTCGTATCATCCGCGAATAAAATGCTGGTAAATTGAGGAGAAACATTAGGTAAATCATTTATATACATTATAAATAAAAGAGGTCCTGGGGAGCACCTATGTTAGACAAACATTCCTTAGACTTGCAATCTCCCACACGGTCAACACCAGTGCGGTTTGAGAGGTAACTTCTGAGCCAGTCAAGTGAGAGACCACGCTCACCATATTTATATAGTTTATCACACAAAATACCAATATTAACTGTATCTAATGCCTTCTTGAGGTCGTTAAAGACCCCAACTGCATGCATCTTAGAATTCAATGAACCATATACAAAATCACACAATTTTACGATTTGCCTTTCTGGAACCCAAATTGATGAGGGGAGATTATTGACTGGTTACCAAAATATAAAGACAATCGATTATGCATACAACGCTTTATGACCTTGCTAAATATTGGAAGTAATGATATAGGTCGGTAGTTAGATTTATCTTTGGGGTTGCCACTTTTAAAAACAGATATGATTTCAGCATGTTTATAACATTCCGTGAAAACACCCATGGAAAAAGATTTATTAATTATTGAAGACAATGGACAAGATATGTAGTTACGAATGTGCAAAAGCATCTGCACAGGAGCGACATTGATGTTAGATTTGGTTCTTTTTAATTTGAAAATTAGAGTTTTTACTTCATCAGGAGTAACTGGATCAATAAAAAAGGATGACTGAGAACTATGTGATATGAACCCATTAGGATCAGTAGAGGTTGGTTCGATATTTCTATCCAAGCTACCGGCAATGCTCGAGAAAACCCCACTGAAAATACTAGTCTTTGCATCATCATTCACAAACTCGACATCATTTTCCATTATTAAATCAATATTAGCCCTCGCAGAGGTCTTACCTAAAACTTCTCTAACTTTTTTCCACGTTTGACACAAGTCATCACTACACTTACTAAACATCCTCCTCTGATAGCTCTTCTTTGAAGAGCGGATTAAATTTGTCAGTCTTTTTTTAAAGATTTTATTTCGACCCTCACTCAAAATACCCAGTTTAAACAATTTAAAGTATTGAGCTTTTGTCTTAATAATTTAACCTTAGTATGCATGGAGTCAGCCAAGGCTTTTCTAATCGTTTAGTCGACACATAATTAGTTCTAATAGGGAAACTCTTACAATAAACAGAATTAATGATGACATTTAAACGAATTAGCCATGCAATCAACATCACCCAACAACACATCATTCCAATCAACAGAAGCAATGTTACTGTTAAATCTTTCCACAAATAAGTTCGAGTGGTCTCTGAATGTAATTTTAACCTTATCAACATTGTCATCTGAATGCAAAGGAATATTAACAAAAGTAGGCAGGTGGTCAGTTAAATCATAAGAAATAATATCCCCTATACAGTATAAGAAATTATTAACCCAAATGTGGTCAAGAAGTGAAGGTGAAGCCAAAGATCCCTCACTTGGAAATCTTGTAGGTTTCGTTATTTTTGGTAAAAAACTAAGAGAATATAAATTATTACAAAAAGTTCGTACTAGTGCAGAATTGGAATCAATAATATTCAGATTGAAATCACCAAGCAAAATAACTTTTCTGTTATGCAACAAGTTATCATTTAACAAATCCACAAGGGCATCAATGAAGTTATCCACCGTACCAGAGTGAGGCCTATAAATAGCGACTCTGATAAATGTTAAATTTCTAGTCCTAATATCAACTACACATGACTCAATAGTGATAGTACTTACACACAATTTATCTAATTTAAAGGAGGAAAAATAGTCAGCCACAAAAACACTGACAACACCAGATCTACCTACATTACTTGTAGTATGATAACCCTTGAAATTATTTGGGCATTCTACATTATGATCTTTAAACCAAGTCTCAGTGCGGACAAACAAATTGGGAGTGTCAAAGAGTTACAAAGAGCAAAAAAATCATCAGCATTGGAATGGTAACTACGAATATTACTATTTATTATTCTCAGAGTGTGATCAAATTGGTTAAAAGACGCATTATAGTTTTCAATGGAATAGTATTCGCTTTGGCTATCAGTGGCCAGACATGGAAACAAAGCGTTAAAGAAATTATTCTCAGGGTCAATATCACAGAATTCATTGGGCAATTCCATAGGGTCAGTTAAGTCAGTCGATGTGGGTAGAGGTGAGTGAACAACGGGAGTTTGAGGTGGGTGAATAAAATTAGGTAGAGCTAGGATAACAGCATCAGGTATAGATGGGTGAACAGCATCAGGTATAAATGGGAGTACAGCAACAGGTATAAATAGGTGAACAGCATCAGGTATAAAAAGGTGAAAAGTATTAGGTATATGTGGATATACAGCATTAGGTAGAGGTTGGTAAACAGCATTAGGTAGATGTGGGTATACGGCGTTAGGTAGAGGTGGGTAAACAGCATTAGGTAGAGGTGGGAAAACAGCATTGAGCAGAGGTGGTTGAAAAGAATTTTGTAGGAGTAGGTGAACAGCATTAGGTAAAGATGAGTGAGCAACGGTAGGTAGAGGTTGGTGAACAGCGGTAGGTAGAGGTGGGTGGACAGCGGAAGGTTTAGGTGGGTGAACAGCGGTAGGTAGAGGTGGGTTTACAGCGGTAGGTAGAGGTGGGTGAACAGCGGAAGGTTGAGGTGGGTGAACAGCGGTAGGTAGAGGTGGGTGAACAGCGGAATGTAGAGGTGGTGAACAGCATTAGATTGACGTGGGTGAACACCGGTAGGTAGAACTGGGTGAACATCGGAGTAAATGACAATACCAGACTACCCCAATGCAACCAACAAAGTATCCAATTGCATCACCATCACAAACAGAAGTCACACCCTATCACAATCCTGGTCACTCAATGTAGCACCCAAAAATTTCTGGGCCCACTGATCCAATTCCTCAACCGTATTAATAATTATTCTGCTGCCTCTAACATTTGGAGCTGCCGATCTCAGATAAACAAAAACTCGTCCGTCTGACGATCCACAGCCTGAAATTTTATTGTGCTGCTTCTTAGCTCTTCTGAGAAGGTAGAGTAACATGAGCTCTTCTCGGTATTAAACTCTCGTTGACGAACAGATTCTGAGGCTTAGCAGTCTTAACAGCTGACAAAATATCGTGTTTTATCTCACGACTAGGCAATTTGAGAAGAATTGACTTCCTACTATCAGCCTGAGAACTAGTTTTCTTGCCGATGCGAAAACCTGAGATTATGTTGGAAAGCGAGATCTCGTATTTTACATCTCTCTTCAGAACTTCACAGGCAAACTTGTATTGGGTTTTCACATGAGGATTGTAAGGGGAGTCTATATCCAGAGATGATGATGGTGGACGATTGGCTATCAGCCTCAGCCTCAGCATCGTCAACACGGACCTTCAAGTCAGAAACAACTCTTTCCAGTGATGAAACCTTTCCTTCCAGTGTCTCAATCTTTACATCTCTCTCATCGAGCAGCTTCATCACTTCATCAAACTTATCAGTTAGTAATACAAAGAGAATTTTACTATCACCATAGAGCGATTCACCTTTACTCTTTTTCCTTGTTTCACGATCAGTGGGCTCACTTGGTTTACCCATAGTAACACTGAGTACTAAGAAATTAGTGGAATTATAAATTCACTATTGAGTTAGGATTTTACTAGTAAGATGAAACACGTAGGTAAGAAATAGAGGAGTGACACATTAATATTGAATTTACATTGAATTTTAAATTCCGTTACCATAATCGTGTTCTATACACGAATCTATGCGTTACTTTAATCGTGTATTACTTACGATGATTTTTTCTCTCAAATATTTTAACACAATTAATAATTTGTAAACAACGATAAGACATTGTAAACAGTTATATTTGAATATTTCTTCCAGTTAATAAAAAATTACCGAAATTTTGGATTTTTTCTCCGTAAGATTCTTTGTATTATTTATAATAATACATGAAATATATTATTTAAATTTACCCACATTCGATCAGTTAAATAAACTGAATGGAAATTAAAAAACCGTTTAACTATTTATTGTTTTTTACAATAATATGGATGAGGTACAAAATTGCTATAATAAAAAATAAAATATTGATGTGAATATTTCAATATAAATCTTATTACAATCTTTTTAATAGCAATTTCTTAGGGAAATATGTAGAACTAATGTTTATGATATATTTTAAATTTCAATTACTTTTATTTATCGAAGTTTTGGTCACTTGTAAATATTGTATAATTGATCAGTGTGCATTACATTATTTTCTCTTCAGACTGCTACTTCAAGGAGCTGGAAAATAAGGATGTGCTTGAAAATAACTTGGGTAACTCTTTGTTTGATAGCTACATGAATGCTATTCAACTCTGCGTAGAAAAAGAGGGCTGCAAAGCTATAACTTGCGCTTTCAAAGGTATGTAGTAAAATATATCAAATTTACACAAAAAGGTCATAAATATTGAGGTCTATTCCTATATGTTTCATTTGGGAAACGTTAAAAATACGATTTCAATTTAATTCTCCTCTGAACATGAAAAATTTATCTAACCTTGCTCTTCCCTCAATAAAATAACTTCTCTTCATGCCAGCTTTTTCTACCAGTTTCTCTAATGAAAAGTTTGCTACTCTACAGCAGTAACACCTAGAACAAGCTTGATACAGAAAATTCTATATTTTTAATGTATCCTCATTTGTAATTTTGTTTTATTTGTATCACTAAAGATTATTTTATTTTATTTTTTATTACTCACTCTCCCCAAACTCTTCAACTATATATGAGAGTTAGATTCATATAAGCGTGCAATATAAAAAAATGATCCATGCTTGTATTACACCATTATCAAATAGTACTAACTTCTGTATAACTTTATTCTAGCTGAACAGAAAGTTAGATGCTATCTCAAGAGATCTTCTCCAGCAGTTGGTACATCCACAAGGTACTTAAGAGAGAACACATCACGGAAAATCATCTCGTGGTATATGAACTGTGAATAACGGAAACATGGTTTTGAATTTAGCAATATAGTGTTAGGTAATAATTGGAATGAGTCAGCATTATATTTCAAATTAGACTCAATATAGATTTGATAGTTTGATTATATTCTCATTTTATCAATGGAAGAAGATTAGATTTCAAATAAGTCGCTTTCACTAACATTGTTTGATTGAAAATATATTACTGTATTTATGTAAAGGAGAACCGGGAGCATTCGGACAGTTTTTTTTTTAAACTGAATAATTTACAAACTAATTTGAATTTAACTATTTAAAGATTTCTGTATGTAGATAAAACATCTTTCTTCAATTTGTATTGAGACTGTTTTACAATTTAAACCTTCATTCGAAAGTTATAAGACAAAATGTATGAGGGATTCAAGTGTCCGAACTGGTTCTAGGTAAATTGTTCGAAAACAATTACTCGAAAGACAATTGCTCGAAAACAATTGCTCGAAAAACAATTGCTCGAACGAACAATTGCTCGAATGAACAATTTCTCGAATTATCAAATTGCTCGAATGAACTAAATTGCTCGAATTATAAAATTGCGCAGTCTTCGATTTTATAAAAGTCAGTTATTCATGAAGTGGAGCTGCACCTAACAATCCTTGTTTCTTTTAAGTAATTGATCATAATTTATTCTATAAATTATTTTAATTATTACTCATTCTGCATAATCTTTTTTGTAGACCGTCTGTGTCATCTCGTATGTAACATGTGAATTGGAATCATGTAGTGACTCACTACTATTCATGTTTTTTATATCATAAAGCCCGAAATTTTTGTAGATTTATTAAAACTCTGCCATAACTTTGAGTTATTTCACCACAATATGATTCCAATTCACATGTTACATACGAGATGACACAAACGGTCTAAAAAAGATTATGCAGAATGAGTAATGATTAAAATCGTTTATAGAATGATTAATGATCAATTACTAAAAAGAAACAAGGATTGTTAGGTGCAGCTCCACTTCATGAATAACTGACTTTTATAAAATCGAAAACTGCGCAACTTTATAATTCGAGCAATTTTGTTCATTCGAGCAATTTGATAATTCGAGCAATTGTTCATTCGAGCAATTGTTCATTCGAGCAATTGTTTTTCGAGCAATTGTTTTTCGAGCAATTATTGTTCATTCGAGCAATTATTTTCGAGCAGTTGTCTTTCGAGCAAATTATTGTTTTCGAGCAATTTACCGGCTACCGTTCGAACTCTCCTTCCTAGAGGGAGACTTCGGACAAGCTGTGAGGTTGATTCGGACACCATAAAATTGGATAAAACATTGGAAATTTGAGTAATTAAACGATAGAATTGAATGCAGATCTACTAATTTAATTGAAATAAACAATAATGACTTGTTGTTCACAGTAATAATTCATTGTATTTGAAATTTTATCATAATTGTAATGACGGAACTTTTTCTCCAACCGAATATAGATAGCTTATGATTAATCACTGTGAAATGATCTTTATATTTAATAGCTATATATCAAAAACAAATGGTATAAATATTTACTTTTACTTTGGGTACAACTCTTTCCTTTTTCTTGGAATTACGCCACAAAAGTTAGTAAATTACATCTTAAATATTTCATCGAATGTTATAGTCCATAAGTATAGATCTTGCTACAACTCCAATTTCAGCAGCTTTTCTTACAGATAATCCTTTTTGGAATTCATCAAATGCTTTTCGAATACTTTCTTTATTAGTGCCTATCTCAGTTTTACTTTTATAATGAAAAGGCATGATTACGATCGTCAATTTGTAAATTCAAGACACTGATATCAAAAGTTGAAACTAATTATATAAACGAATGCTATTTCAATTAAAATAATTAACTTTAAGTTCTGAATGTCTTTTTAATAAGAATTACTTGAATAAATTGTAATGGTGGGCTGAATTGGACACAGAGAGAAGGTTCGGACACCGTTTGAACTAACCTCAACAGAAGTGTCCGATTCATCCCAAATGACACATCAAAATTAAAAACATCGCAATCTTATGTATTTCATTTGTATTATTTTTTTAACACACCCAACATAACATAAAATATTGATATAATTCATACTTTTGAGGTTGAGAATCAGTTTCGTATTCATAATAGTCCAAACACGATCCAATAGGAAAACAGTAAATTAGCCCTTGGTGTCGAAATACTACATCTCTGCACTGGATCTTTCAAATAACTGACGGTTAACACATCACACACATTCAATTGCAAAAAGCGGAAGGTTTCAATAATTATGAGAATGTTTAAATGAGGTGTCCGAGCCATCCCAATGTACGAATGCTCCCGTTTCTCCCCTAGAACTAATGATATTCCTTATCACATTCTTCAATGTATCAACATTTTCATCTTGCCCTTTAGTTTGTTAATTATAGTAGCAAAGAAAGAATGTGTTCTCTATATACTCAGTAACGTCAGTGCACCAGCAGAGATATTATACTATACAAAGCTTTACTCTTTAGTACCTACCCTAGTAGTACCTACCCAACAATAATTATTGAGTGATTTGTGACGTGCGTATAAAGGGAGAAAATTTAAAGAGAAAATTAGGGGTTTAGCAGGTTAAATAATTTATTCAATATATATTTATTTATTATATTATACGAATTGATAACAATTTTATTTACAAATTTACATTCTTCAATTGTTTTAAATATGATTTTATTGTTGGTGTTATGACGTCACGCACACAACATATTTCAATATTTCAATTTCATTTCCCGCTTTTCAAACCAGATGGCGCCACAACGCACTTATAAAATAGAAATTGGCAAGAGTGGTCTATCTTATTGTAGAGTATAATATCTTTGGTACCCTGTACAGTGTGAACATGGAATCTATAAACTCAGAAGAGATCTTTTTATCTAATATCAGATTTGTAGATTCTAGTGAATTTAGTTCATAAAGTGAATAATTAGTCACAGGATATTAACTCTAAGTATTGTAATTTATTTAAATTAGAAATATAACACATTTAACCAACTTGGTTTTTATCCAGTAAATCACTTGAATAAAAAAAAATATATTTTGGGTATAGCAATATATTGACTATATTAATTTAATTCGTTCACATATTGGAACAGCAAATTTTAAATTCGTATGGAAAATAGGGTTAAGGATCTAATAACTATATTAATTATTTTCCTTTGTTTTATTGGAGAGAGGCTCCATCTACCATTTAGACCCTTTAACCATTAATTTCATGAACTGAAGGTACAAATTTATTAGTATCTGCTAATAAAGGATATACAGGTAAAGCTCGTACAACGCCCAGTCAATGTACTTGAAAAGTGTCCTCTATATACCGATCAGCATTCGTACTAACGATACATTATTTAGTTTAGTTGGGGATTTAAACTTTATAAGTTTTTTAACAGCATTTCAAAGAAACCTTAAGGGGAGTGTCTCTCTTTTTTTTTTCTTTTGAAGAGTGAGATCCTAAGCAACCACAATGATTGGCCCCATGTGGGTACTACGTGGTACGCCCACCTGAAAAGAGGTGGGAAAACCATGCGGGGTCTATGTGGGCATTTGGACACTGGTTCTGTGTGGTGACAATATTGGGTAGCCATGTTAAATCTACGTGGGCCCCACCTGTTTTCAACATGACTACATGGTATTTCAACGTGGGTACTAGGTGGAACCAACATGGGTATCATGTTTTCCCCAATCCTATTAAAATTTAGAATTAATTAATATTGTGAAAATTTTCTTTCTTATGGATCATTATTCATTATAAATTAATATTGATTAACACTCCTACCAAAAAAAGGATAATTGATACGAATTGATTTTAGGGATAAATATTCAATTTTTAAATGTATTAATAAACAAAACAAAATTTCTAGTTATTTAAAAATATCACAGTCTTCATTATCTATCAAGTTAAGTTATATAAAAAAATAAAAGAAACCATACAGCTTTAAGTTATAACAATAAAATGAAAAATTAATAAGGAGCCTAGTAGTATTGACATCTTCGGATCCAAATACCATATTGCTTATGTTAAAGAGAAAATAAATACAAGTGACTGGAAAGTAGTTTCATGAACAAATACCCCTTCTCTTCCATTCACCAGACAGCTTTAGGATAGAGCCCCGCAAAGCTTATTGAAACAAATAATTAATTTAGTAAGTTCTAGCATGGTACTGCTAGCACGTGTGGTGTATGTGTCGCTCCTGAAAAAAACTAACTGATTGTGCCTGTAATATCTGCCTAATAAAAATTACTGTGATTCCTCCTAAGAAAGTTACAAAGAACGCTACATCTTCAGTTGTACCTGAGCAATCTATTGACCCTTCTTTCCTGAATGAGGATGAAAATACGGAAGGCTTGTCAGAAGAGGGTAAAATTATTTACAAGTTGCTTTCTAAGAAATTAGACTACTTGGCCTGTATGTTGGCTGAAAAAAACTCTAAACTGATTAAGTGTGAAAGGGAAAACGGTGAGATGAGGAAGAGGATAACCTTCATGGAGGAGCAGATGGAAAATTTGGAAGCCGTTAATAGACGAAGTAATTTGATTCTGTCAGGAAGCTCACTGTCTAGCTGCCCTAATGACGGTAATCTTAAGCTAGCTACTATTGACCTGTTGAAGTCTAAATTGCAATACGTGTTACCACAGGATAAAGTTTTATCAGCTTATCGATTAGGTGGCAAATCAACTTCCCAATCCTCAGACAGGCGGAACATTATGATTAAGCTGCTTAACGTTGAAGACAAGAAGGATATCTTATCCTCGTGCCGAAGAGTTAAGCCTACTAGTCTTTTTGCTAATGATGATCTAACGCATTCTCGTTCAAACATGTTGTACATGTTGCGTCAAGCTAAAAGGAAGTTTCCACAGAGAATATCCGCCTGTGGCTCTGTCGAAGGAAAGATATACGCTTATATTAAACCCCCTAATCAAGCTCCAAGAGATCAGAGAATTGTTATTATGAGTATGGCTAAACTCGAGGATCTGTGTATGCGTGAACTGGGAGTGTCTTCTGGTGAACTTTGCTGAGTTACAAATGATGATTGACTTCTTTTCTTTGAGACGGATATATACGGCACTGTTGATAGCAGACTTAAGTATCTCTTCGATATTTCCTGTTCTGCAACTGGTGCACTTTACAGGTGTGATAAAACTCAGATAATCCTTACCTTATCAGCTGATTTTATCTTATCCGGATTCCTACGTACTAATATTGCTATTCCTAGCTCATTTATACGCTCCTCCCAATATACTGTGTGTTTCCTCCTGATATCTGACATTTTTTTCTCATGGCTAAGATGTGCTCTACCATCTCGGTTAAGTTTTTATATTTCTCGTTTTCGCTCTATGTTTAATAACTGTATGCTATTTGTTTCTAACTCTACTTGCTTCTATTGTGCGTGTTTCTTATCATATGCCTCGTTAACATACAATGATGTACTTTCTCCTGTTCTTATAATTGATAATTACCATTATAATTGTTTTTTCACGGCATATTTTCATGATATAAACCTATCTGATTCCTACGTCCTATTTCTTTCTTAATATTATGTTTAGGATGGTTGGTAGTTATTGTTCATTTAGGCCAAACTATTGGCAATTTACCTTGCTTACCCTACCAAATGTGGTTTTAGCTCTTTGCATGCATTTAAATGTGGTAGTTGTCATTTTACTTTGGTCTGTTGCTCAAATTTTAATATGTATTAGTTTTTCTACATTAAAACCTAACGTTAGTATAATAAACTTGTTTATTTTGCTAAATAATATAGTATTCTTTATTTATCAGTGTGAACTTGTGTTCTTTAACCTATTTTTGTTTTTCTCTCGTGGCATTGGATAATATTTTTAGTGATATTGATGCAGACTTAAATCATTTCAGTCAATTGTACCCTGGTTGGAATGGAGAGCAGAATTGTGAATATTATGCATATGATTCCTTTAACGCACTGTTGCCTATACCTCAATATGGTTTTTCCCTGCTTCATTTCAACATCAGATCATTGTTGCCTAAAATTGACGAATTGCACGCTGAGCTGTTGCAACTTAAATATGAATTTGATGCTTTGTGTTTCTCGGAATGCTGGTTGAATGAATCAACAAAGAATCTTGTTCATTTCCCGAATTATAGCCATTTTCATACACTACGAAGTGATAGACGTGGTGGGGGTATCAGTGTGTTTATTAATCAGAAGTACACTTCCACTATTTTGTCTAATATTTCCCTAGCTTGTGACTACCTTGAGTCTCTATTTATTGAGGTAAGCAGAGGAGGTAGATCGTTGTTATTGGGAGTGATTTACCGGCCTCCCAACTCATGTGCTAATCTACTTTTTGTTAAACTTGGTGAGATCTTGGCGGGTGTCCGATTAGGAAAATATGTTAATGTTATCGTATGCGGTGATTTTAATTTTGATATGATGGATCTCGATATTAATGATAATCGTTTGTTTGTAAATCTTATGAACACTTATTCACTATTGCCTTTGATAAGTAGACCTACTAGGATCACCGGCAACACCTCGACTCTGATTGACAATATATTTATTACTTGTTCTTCAAATACTATTTCGGGTTGTATCATTAGTGAACTGTCTGATCACTTGCCGATATTTACTTTACTCAACAGTGATATTTTTACTAGTACAGCTGGCGACGAGTCCATATAAAATGTAGACGCTTAGATGATATGTTTATTGATAATTTCTGTTATGCTCTGATGAATTATGATTTTTTTGAAATATCCCTTATTCAGGATGTCGTTGAGGCGCTGATAGCATTGGATGAGGTAATAATGAAGTTCTTTAATGAATTCTGTCCCATTGTAAATAAAACTTTGTCTGTGAGAAGGATGCGTAAACCATGGATAGATTCTAACTCGTTAGGGAACATTAAAATGCGTCAACATCTATACTTGCTATATAGACGGAATAAAGTATTCCATCGCACATACAGTAGTTTCAGTAATCTTGTAACTAACCAACTTAGGAGTTTAAAACGTAATTATTACCGTAGTATGTTTGATAAATTTAAAAATGACTCGAAAAGGACTTGGAATTGCATAAACGATATTTTGGGTAAACGTGCGAGAACTGGTGGTGAGTCTTATAAGTTGAATGTAGGTGATGTTGTGGTTTCTGATGAGGGAATTGTGTCTGAAATGTTTAATAACTATTTTTCTGATATTGGCCGTAATGTTATTAATTCAGTGCGAAATAGTTCTACCGATCCATTGGGATACCTCTCGGGTAATTTTCCGAATACTTTTGTATTTTCTCCTGTTACTCCTCATGATGTTGTCAAAGTTACTCAATCCCTTAAGAATATACCTACTAATATAACGAATCTACCTATTTCGATTCTTAAAAAAATAAACCATTTTATTGCACCTGTCTTAGCTAATATAATTAACCTTTCGATGTTCACTGGCAATTTTCCAAACTCACTAAAGTGTTCCAGAGTTATCCCAATTTATAAAGGTGGCTCCAGAACTGAAATGGGAAATTATCGTCCAATATCAATCCTATCTACTTACAGTAAAATTTTTGAAAAACTGATTTATAAGCAAATGTATCGATTTCTTGGCAAATACTCAGTTCTCTCTAACGATCAATATGGTTTCAGATCTGGTAGATCTACAATTCAAGCAGGACTCACTTTTCTTGATTATCTGTATAACAGTCTTGATGCTGGTCATCCTTAATTTTCAATTTTCTTGGACTTCACCAAAGCTTTTGACTCTGTTAATCATGACATATTACTGTCCAAGTTGTACTATTATGGTTTCAGAGGTTTGATATACAACTGGATTAAGTCTTATTTAGTGAATCGCTTACAATATGTTAAAATTGGGAATTCTTCCTCTAGTAGAGTTCGTATTGATCATGGTGTTCCTCAAGGTAGTGTGCTAAGTCCACTTTTATTCTTAATTTTTATTAACGATCTGCCACTCTCGAGCAATAAATTTAAATTCATTCTCTTTGCAGATGATAGTACTCTATCCTTAAAGTTTGACCGAAGCATTAGGGTTCCTGTACCGGCCACTATAAACTCAGAATTGGAGGGAATACATCGGTGGCTTATGTCAAATAAGATAGCTATTAATGCCAGTAAAACTAAATATATGCTTTTTTCGTATCGTAAAAAGGTTGAGCTCGCTCCGATAGTAATAGGTGATAATGTAATTGAGCGGGTCCAATCTATCAAGTTCTTGGGTTTGTTTCTGGATGAGCAGCTTAATTTTGGTAGACATGCTCAATTTATTTCATCCAAAATTTCTAGATCCATTGGCATTCTGAACAGGTTGAAACATTTTTTTGACTCTCTGCACAATGATTAAACTGTACGAAGCACTGATTAAGCCATATTTGTTGTATGGTGTTGAGATATGGTTCAGTTGCCCTAGATTCAACCGTGAGGTAATATTCAGAGCTCAGAAATGTGCAATTAGAATAGTTCACAATGTCTCTTATTATAGTCATACTTCACCATTATTTAAACAGGATGGAATTTTGAAATTAAATGATATTTTCCAATACCAAATCAGTATTAGGTTGTACAAAGCAATCAATCATGGCACTGATGTACACCTATTCAATGGTCTAGTACGCCATTCACAGACCCATCAATATGCAACCAGACACGGTGATGATTTTGTTTTACCATTTTTCATTAGGTCGAGGAGTCAGAATTGTATTTCTTACGTTGGTCTTCAGCTGTGGAATTCTTTACCTGTTGAGTTGACTGATTCTTCCTCTCTTTCTTCTTTTAAAATGAACTTTAAATCCCGATTCATTGATTCATATTAGAATGTTAATTCGTTTAGAATTCACTAGTTTATTTAAAATTTTCTTATTTCCTTATCTTTTTTATATGATAATCATGCTGTTCTCTTCATTAATCACGTTATCATATGGATGTACTATCTAGTTTCAATATATTCCATGTACCATTAATTCATGCTTTTTTATTTTTTATATAGGTAGCCCTAAAAGCTGACTCTCAGCTTCCCGGGTCTTGAATATTTTAGTCACTCATTATGATTGTAATCTTTTTAATTTGTATTTTATTGTGTTCTTGAATAAATTGTTTCATAGGTGTTTAACGTCTGCTTCGGAACCAAAGGCCATATCGCTGACGTCAAATGGAAATTAAATACAAGGGACTGGGAGAAGCAGTCATAGAGGAAAGTGGCTCCATGAACATATAGTCCCTTACCACCGTCGGTGACAATGCTCATGGATGCAGAAAAGCTACTCCGTGAATGCAGTCACTTACCAAGGAATGTGACGAAACGGGATACAAGCACCAATGGCTGCACTCACAGATGGAAGAGGAAAATGAAAAGGTGATAGTAAATGAAGCCACGAGCCTACCAAACACAAAAATCTAAGACCTCGTAGCGAAGGGCATAGCCCAAGGGCTATCCTCTAAAATTGCCAGTTGCGTTAAAATAAAAGATAAACATGAAGAACGACAATCCATTATCCAAATTACAACAGTTCGGGGCACAAGGGACTCCAACCCCTTTCTCTTCCATTCACCACAGACAGCTTCAGATAGAGCCCCTGGGGGCTGACGAAGCTTATGGATGCAGAAAAGCTACTCCGTGAATACAGTCACTTATCAAGGAATGAATGTGACGAAAAGAGACAAGCACCAGTGACAGCACTCACTGGCGGAAGTGGAAAATAAAGAGGTGACAGTAAATGAATCCTACGAGCCTACCTAACACAATTATTTAAATCTCGTGGTTGAATAACATAACCCTAGTGCTATCATCTAAAACTGCATGTAGCGTTGAAAAAGGATTATCATGGTGAAAATGAAAAAAATACTATTGATAATCCAAATTACAACAGTTCGGATCACAAGGGATACGATTATATTCCTTCTTCTCCTCTTCCTTTCTTCCTGTCCTTCGCTCATCCAGACTACAGTATAGATCTCTGAAGTTGTGCATCCATTGTCCCATAAGATATCCGTCTCACAGTATCTGGAATTGAAATTGGCTTAGCTATTATTCTGCAAAACTTAGTGATGTAACAGCTACAAATATATAGCATTGGATATAATAAAAAATCGAATATATGTACTTTAACTTTATTATTACCTAGTTAAAAAAACGAATGCTCTGAAATTGAAATAAGGTAGCTCTATATCAATAGATTATTGCATTCATATTAGAAGAAGCTTTTGAATATTTGGCATCAAGTAACCATGAATAATTGGTGTCTGAATATATTACTAAAAAAACTGAGAGATTGAACTTTGTCTTTGATTTCAATTATATTTTTCAGTTATTGCTTATTAACTAGCTAGATATTATTAATGATTCATTCATAAGATTATAACTGCAATAATACTCACCTAGCTTTTTCAATGAAGTCTGTACTGTTTATGCTTCCTTGAAAAGATTTTTGAAATGCAAAATTTAGAATTTTTCTGATGTATAGGTATATCAGTGAAGTGAACCCAAATTGCTATTAACATCGCCGTTCGTCATTTAACGGTAGAAGAGCTGCACTGAAGAATCTCTGAAGCATCTTGACACTGAAAAAGAGAAGTAATGTTATTACAATTTACAATTGCATTAGCTGTAGCTTTATTATTCTTAAATAATATTAACAATACCTATTATATAAATTCAATCCATGCTGTTTTTAAACTGATACCAGAAGTGAGTCAATTAGGATCTAATTCCCACGGGTGTAGGTCATAAGCCCCCCCGGTCATGAGCCCCCCCCGGTCAAGAGCCCCCCTAGGTCATGAGCCCCCCTAGGTCAAGAGCCCCCCCCGGTCATGATCCCCCCCCCGGTCACGAGCCCCCCTGTTTTTAAATCCTTATTTACCTATATTATTTAATCCCTATTGACACTTTTGTAGTTCATTACTGATTAGACATAAAATATATGTATATCGGGGGACGTGCCGCCCCCCGAACCCCCCTGTCAGGTCATTAAACAATCATGAAGTGTGCAGTACAATAATCTAGCGGATACAACAAACTACATTAGCAACTCTCAGTTATTTCTATCTAAGTAGTTCTTCATTTGTTTAACTAGGTAAATAAGGATTAAAAAAACATGGAGGGGGGGCTCGTGACCGGGGGGGCTTATGACCTAGGGGGGCTCATGACCGGGGGGGCTCGTGACCGGGGGGGCTCGTGACCGGGGGGGGGGGGGGGCTCATACCGGGGGGACTCTTGACCGGGGGGGCTCTTGACCGTACCCCAATTCCCACAATCCCACTCAAATTACAAAATCAAAAAACGTATAAACATGAATTTCCATAGCTAGCTACCTTGTTATTACTTATTAGGGCATGTTACGAATAATTAGTCAGTTCCACATCTTCGATCATAAGAAAAAACTATTATGTAATAACTAATAATGTAGGTAAGTAGCCTATCTGCATTTTTATATTAGCTAATAGGTATCAATAATACCTAGGTATAACACCACGACACATTAATTAATATAAAAATTAAATAATAGCCTAATTATTATAGATACTACCTAGGTACCTACCTAGCTAGGTAGTTAGTTTTTTCATATGATCGAAGATGTGGAACTGACCGATAATTCGTAACTTACCCGAGGCCGAGTACCAAGATAAATACTACTTAGCCTAAACCCTAGGCTAAAGCAATATTGCAAATTTTGCACACAAAAAAATGTAAGAGAGTAAATTTAATAATCTTCACATGACTATTGCTAGGCCTACATTCATTTTCTTATTATTTATTAGGAGACTATATTATCAGAGATCATGTGCCAGTGCACACTGCATATGATCAGCTAGGTACCTACCTACCTAGTTTAGAAAAAAGATTTAAATAAACTATTTAATTTGATGATAAGATAGGAAGGTCATTATATACTTACAGTTAATGATGATAATAGAGTAGGTAGCGCTGTCACAATAGGAATCATCTCTAGTTAGGTAGTCTGTGTAATTTAATATTCAATAATGCTGCAATAAACTTCTGATCGGAAGCAGCCACATGAAGCCATGATTAGCCATCTAGCGGAATTCTACGCAGTTACACTATAACTTCCTTGTTCAAATGGTGGCGGGTGCACTATTTGAAAGTAATGTCTTGACTATTCTATCTATTTTCAATAGCATTGAATGTACGTAGATACTATAATGATTTTGTTCAACAGATAGGTTAATTGTTTTCTCCATATTTGACGATAGCAGCGAACAATTCCGATTAATAAATTGCACAAAACCTCACTCAACCTCGCACTGTGATTCACAAAACTGAACTGTTGACTTGAGCATTTACAAAATTACTGATTTATTTGACAGAAACGAATCGTATGTTTTGTGTGCGTGACGTCATCAAGGCAGTAGTATTAAATAGAAAATTAAGGAATTTTGAGATTAAATAATCAATCAAATATATTATTGCTTTCATGTTGTAAGGACCTGTAGTCACACCCTGTAGTTATGAGACTCATATAGAGCAACCGCTCCGCTCACAGACTCAGTTGGAGATATACATTGGCTCGTGTTAATACCCACTCTCCCATTGGGACTCCTATCATGTCTAATGATATGGATCCCTACTCTATACCCTATCTATCCTTTTAATATGTAAGCTACCTTAATCTGTATCATAAGATAATTAATAAACTAATAAAACTCCCTAACTATTTCAATGAACCCTGTTTAAACCCTATTATATTATTTAGTCTGATATAAACTCTTACGTAACTAGAGGTAGCGACAATGTAAAGTCAATAAATTGAAACTATTATAATTATACACCTTTTAGTTGCTTTAAATTTGACTTTCGAGTGCTGCTCTGATGACGTCACGCACACTGTGATTCGTTAAGGCATCCAGTTAAAGGTCCCCTCCAAGCAAAATTTTTTATTGCTTAAATCAACGAGGCTAATGTTTCTAATTATTTTACTGCAAACCCCATCAAATTTGATAGCATATTTTTTGTTTTATATGCTTTTAAATATTTTCATAATCAAAACTCTACAAAACCTACTTTACTTCCGACTTTCTAATTTTCAGTCTGAAGAAGAAGAATGTACACCATTTGATTTGATTGTCAACTAGGTATTTAGTTTAATAAATCTATTTATTATTCGTTTAAAGGTTTAAATTTGGATGAACTTATTATAGATACGTTTATATACTTTTAGAAACAATTAATATCTTAAAAGAAGGTCAAAATCGCATTGTTTGTTTAAAAATCTAAATTCGAAATCAAAACATAGAGTGTATTATGGGGGAAAGAATAAACGAGGTCACTTTGAATTTTATTAGCAAAAACCGTGGAGTTTTCAGTCAATATTTTGAGATTTGACAACGTTGCATAACATAAGCACCTCCCACACGTAGTAAAAAAAATATGCCAATAAGTGAATAGTAAATGACTACATAGATACCAATTAGTGATTTTTTTGAATATTCAAAGACAATTCCAGTTAAACAATGTCGAATACGAAATTTTCCTTTCGATTAAAGTTAGCATTACTATTAAGACAGTAATAACAATATGACATGTATTTTAATTTCTTCAACAATTCTTTCAAAATCTAAGAAAAAATTCGTATCATTCATTATATTATATGTTTTACAATATTTAACTTAAGCTAAATAGCGCTTAGCGTATTTGCCTAACATAACTTCGAGATTATCTAAAGTATTATACCTTTAAACAGTAAATAGGGTTAATACCTTCGATCAAACTATTTTGCATCGCAAACCTAACGAAATATGGGGAAAAGGATAGAAAAGTTTTAACTGTATCATTGCAGGTTTCATGATTTTTTTGCGGCAATTGTATTGTCAAATTTTCCACAGCTTTGAGAGTTAGAATAGTTTGGTTTGTTATACTTTAATATTCAATAATGATTGCTAAGATATAAACCATGATATTTCATCGTATTTAATTTTCAATCTTGCTTTTGTTATGATATTTAAGTTAGGTCAATCATGATTCATGACGCACTTTATACAAGTTTGGGCTTGGGACTACATCCGCACAGAACAGATGCAACAGATTGGCCTATGCGGATCGAAATGCAACTGCACCAAACATTCCATGTGTATATTATATTCAAGAATTTAATCATGGGACATAGAAAACAATATTTTATAAAAAAAATGGGCAATGGTTAGTAGGCAAAAAATGAAGCACGAACTTCCCAGTCCTTTTGAACTATTTATTCATTCAAACTTTACTATCAAAGTTCAAAAGCCATTGAAGATCAAAGTCAGGAAGATATTTAACAACAATTCTAGTAGAGAAAAGAAACATGCCGAAAGATACTGGTTTTCACAAAATTCTTTTTAATATCTACCTTGTCAGTTTTTAACGCTACTTGCAGTTTTAGAGGACATTTATGCTCTTCAACTAGGAGATCAGATTTTTTTAGTAGACTTAATTTACTATCACCTCTTCAATTTCCTCTTCCATCCTTGAGGGCATTCGTTGGTGCTTGTCTCACTTTTATATCACATTCCTTGGTAAGTGACTTAATTTATTGGGTAGCCTATCTGCATCCATGAGCATAGTCTTTTTTGTAAAATGAGGAAAGGACTCTCGAGAATGGGAATTCGGATGTAAACTTCTATCCTTTGACCTGGCTAGACGAGTTTGCTCCATTGGTATATTCGCAATTGATTTTTTTTATATAATATTCTTTTTGCAGACAATCAGAGGAGTTCTAATTTTAACAACTTAAGATTCATGTAAATATTATATGAAACCTAAAACTTTTAGTGTTCATTTGTTAGTTTAACATTTCTTTGTTGGTTTAAAACTAATTTGAGTTTTTTTATGACTTTTCAAAAACACGGCATTTATCATAAATTCATAATTATTTTCAGTTCTATCTTTCACTAGCTGTCCAATTATCTTAAGCGCAAATAAAAGCTACCCTCGTTAGGATATTAGTCATATTTTGAATTCAATTCAAATTTAATATCCAAATCAAATTGTTCGCTGAATGATTAACTATTTACTGGAGTAACTCGAGGTTCAATTTAGCAAAATAATTTTGGAAATCTCCAAAAGGCAATTTATGGTGAATTGAAATCGAAGATTCAAATCTGAAAGGTATAAGCATTTGCAACAAATAGGATAAAAAATCAATTTAATTAACAAACGCTTTACAAATCAAATTAAATTCAAAAGCGTTAAAATGATGTAAAAAGATTTTAACAGGTAATATATAACTCTAGTAACAGTTATAAAAAATCAAGTTATACACAGAAGCTCCTATATAAATTTGCTATTCATAATAATTATATACAGACAGTTTTATAGATCAACGAATCTATGAATGTTGGTGTACGGGAATACGTAAATATGGAACAAACATTTAAAACAAACTAAATATAAAATTAATTATAAAAATGAATTAATGAACGGATTCAAAATAAAAAATGAAGTTGTATATATCTAAACTAATACCATCGCATAAATATAAAAATATATAATAATCCGATATTGATTTCCTAATATTTAGTGTAGCCTCCTTCGACTTCCAGACACTCTTCTATGCGACGAGGCATACTTCTACGTAGCTAGATTTTCAAAGAAATAAGGAAAATTTCTAAGTTTATTCCACATTCTGGCTACGTGCTGTTCAAGAGCTTCAGACGATCTTTCATTGGCATGGTCCCCCTCGTTGACTATCCAGCCCCACACATTTTCAATCGGATTAAGATCCGGATTTCTTGCCGGCCAGCGTAGGGGTTGGAAGTCGCCATTGTCTCTGGACTTATAATAAGTCAGTATAGTATAGTCTCTGACTTATATAGCACAATCCTATTAGTAGACTCGATTTCACGTCCTTCACTCGAATAAGACATCTCTACTTGCATTTTCTATATTTCATCTCAAACCAATCGTTAATCTTCTCATAAATTAGGGAATATTTCATATTTGTTCCTTTGTTTGATGTGCCTGAAAACATTATTTGCTACTGAATAGATTATGCGTTCTATATGTTTTTGTGTATGATAAAGAATATAGGATGAAAGTTGTAGGTTTCAATATTTAATGTTGTGCAGTGTATGTTCCATATAATTTGAAGCTGATTTGAGCAAAACCCACTCCTCGATTCCCATAGATGTAGGGAGTTGGAAGTTGAAAAAAAATCTGTGTGATCCACTACTTATTTTTCATTTATGATATCAAACGAAAATAAGAAACAATTCAGACTCAATGCAGACAAAGAAACGCCTAAATCAGCCTCTCCTCAACAATAAAAATGACCAAGTCAATTTTCAATATTGATCTGAACTCCAGTCACCAGCAGTACGTGTTACATATTTTTCCTATATTTGGTCAAATAAATCATAATTTGTGATTTACTAACTCTTGAAATAGGGAAGAATAGGGAGTAAAATCTATTTTGATGACTGTGTCGAAAAATTAGACTAGTATGAACAATTTTGCAGTTGCCCCAACCCCTCCAAACTAGCCAGAGTAGTGCTCCACACACAGGGAGATGTGGTGCTCCGTGGGAAACTAATGAGGAAGGAGCGTTACATGCAAGAAATTGAAGAGGAAAAATAATAGCTGACTACGAAACCAACATTTCAATATTTAGGAGTATACTTGATTTAGATGTTCTGAGAGTAGCCATTACTCTCAGAGTGGGTGCCAGAATTTGTGTGACTCATTCGCTGCTGTAATAATGGGATGCATGTTAGAGGACTGCATGGCCTGTCTTCAGTGTCTTGTAGGTACAGTTCTGGGTGTAACCCGAGACATGCGGCAATGAATGATGTTGTAAAGCGGGCTTTGCAGAGAGCAGGACTCCCATCAGTACTAAAAAATGGAGCCTTCTGGCCATATGGTATTACTGGCTTTCCTTACATGAATGGAAAGAATCTGATTTGGGATTGCACGTCTGTTGACACATTTGCCGAGACACACCTCGATGATTCCGAGGTTGATGCCGGATCAGGTTCCAGGGCTGCAGAGAACCGTAATCGTCAGAAATACTTCGCCCTTGGTGATGCTTAAATATTTTAGCCAAATGCTATTGAGACCAAAGGAGCGTACGTCAGTACCACCTCCTCAATCATGATGTCCATAGGTAGACGACTAGACGCCTTGTTGAGATAACGAACGATCCAAGAGAGACTGCATTGTTCCAACAGAAAATGGCTCTCGCTATTCAGAGAGGGAATGCCTTCAGCATCCTCTCAGCCACGAAAGAGAAGTTTTAGAGGGTCGTGTCCACACCTTCAAGGAAATCAACCCCTCACTTGTAGTTCTGTAGGAATTTCCTCTTTTGTACAGATTTTCTCCTTCTTGTTTTTAATGGACAAATACTGCTTTTTTAACAACAAAAAAATAGTGCTTTTGCATGCAAATCAGGTTATTTCAGCATTGAAATTGCTCCCTACGATAAAAATTTCCTTTTACCATACCTCGATTTCTTTCTATTCAACTCAGCAAAAATGAAAGCAGTATTTAAATTTTAGATGCAAAATATTGGACGATCATGTATATTGTTAATGTTTATTTGGTCATGATGTATTTGTTTCAAAGTTTAATTTGAATATTCAGTTTTATATGTATAAACATTCTTAAAAATTTGTGTTTTATATTTTGCTTGGGCCCCGAACTGTTGTAATTTGGATTATGTTTTGTCTATTGCCATTTTCACTGTGTCCATCATTTTTTCAACGCTCCTTGTGGTTCTATAGGATAAAACTAGGGTTTTAACCTTAAACTATGAAGTTAAGTAGCCTTCATCGCAATTTTCATTCAAATTCACCTCTTCATTCTCCTCTTCTATCCGTAAGTTCACACATAGGTGGTTTTCTCTTTTTTCGTGTCATTTCATTGGTAAGCGACTGAATTCACGGAGTAGCTTTTCTGCATCTATGAGAGCTTTGTCACTGACTGTTTGTAGGTTATTTTCGATCGTGAAGCCAGCTTTCTTTCTCACAGCTTCTTCAAGTCCCTTGTATTGGGCTTTCTTTTGACTTTATTCGTTTAGCCTTAGGTTCAGAAAACAGACGTTAAACCCCATACTAAATAAATTATCATCTATTACATACGGGGTTTTCTTTTCCTGGGCTTAATAATTGCCCTGTGCCCAACTATTGTCCTGGACCCAATTATTTGCAGGCCCGATTGTCAATGCACCGTTCTTTCATAACGTATCCTTTTTTATAGCTCTTCCATATGAAGATTGTTAAGTTTTACTAAACTATTATTTTTTGGTTCACCCTAGTGTATGTATTTGCCACCGACCGTTCTCCTCTATCGTCGATCGTGCTGTACGATCTGTGGATTCTTAATTGGTGCAACCAGCGATCGATCGCTGCGCGTTCGAGGGATATTGAAGACAGCCTTGACAATAATTATTTATAGTTAAGTTAGTGGTCTGGGGACAATTCCGTCCTTCCCATGCTGAGTTTGACAAGGACAAAATATAATATTACTGTTTTACAGTTCAATAAAAAAGATAAAGTATTTATTTTACACTTACCGAATCCACTAAGGATGATAAGCCTTCATGAGCCTCCAATCGGACCGCTAACCTAACCTTATGTAATAATTTTTAATGCTGCCTTCAATGTTCATTGAACGTTCAGTGATAGATCAATCAATGGTTGCGGTAACGATGGATTTATAGATGCGTAACGCGAATTGAATGGTGGGTTGAATAATAGTGATAAAATTGTGGAATGAATGTTCTTAATGATTAAACGTAATGGAATTAACTGTGCAGTGAGATAGAACAGAGATTTCTTCACGAAATCTTTGGTTATCCGGAATAAAATCTTTTGTTTGAAAACTAATTGCGCAAAAAGGTAAAAATGCGAAAATTAATAATATGCTTAAGTCAAGAATTTATCCACTATGTTATTTTACTTATTTACAATTTTAAGATGTATAGCTTTACAAGTTTACATAGTAATGTAAGAGGTAATATTATTCCTATTTAACTCTGTACTATAGGAGGAGAGGCAGGGGAGGGGATTTTAATAATGTCTCCAGCTTCTATAACTAATAAGTAATAGCTGATTGTTGTTGTGCATTTAACTCTTAAATGGTGAATTTAATTTCCTAAATGTAGTGCAGGCATTCATTTGATTGTATTCTTGGCATGAATCACTAAAATTTCATGAAATTAGTTTTTTTTCCTTTTATATCTAACTCTTCCCAATAAAGAATAGTTTTATCTATTTCACTAAATAGCTAAGCCTAATTTTTTTCAACAGATTTATATGAAAATAAATGAACTTAGTGTGAATTCATAAATATACTCTATTTCTCTACTAAAGAGGTTTAAACATGAAATTTTACTCAGCATGTGGTAGGTGTTACACACTCTACGCCAAAATTAAAAAATCATTTGACCAATTATATCATTAACTAATACAAATTAGCAGTGTAGAAATTTGTTTGAAACATGAACAACTTCATTTACTTCAATACACCTCAGGATACTAGTTAGGTATCCTGAGCGTTACTTTAGATCACATTACTTTGTAAGTGACTGTATTTGCACATATTAACTTTCATAACCATTTGGTGTTGATGGTTGACTTATTCACCTCAATTAGATACCACAATCTGAATAAATAAAAAAAAGGGGAAAGACTGATTATCACAGAATCATTATATCGAAAACAAAGATGAAAATGTATAATTTAAATTAAATGCAATTATTTATACTAGATAAATTTTGATTCTTGTAAGTAAAGGAGGCTGGATTAGAAATAAATTTTGAATATGAAAATTAATTTATACCTCGATGAAGAAGTGATATGCACTATATTTATTGATACTTTTAAATTCGTGCTTATTTTCATGATCATGAAAGATTAGTCGAAAATTAATTCACATTATTCAAATTTTCTAATGCTGCAAACTTTTATATCAATTTTGGATAGAATCCCATAACGGCTTCTCCTGAAAGCTGTTAGAGGTGAACGGACGGATGAGAAACACAAAGAGCTTCTTAGGTTCCTGGATGTAGAAATTCCATTTATTCTTATATCATGTTTATATATTAATTTTGAAAACGTAACCTTCAATTATTTTTGGCTCTGTACTGTACGTAGGATTGAATTCTTCAATTGAAAAGTATTATATCTAATCATTTAGGCTATACATTAACTATTTTTCTATCTGACTACTTCTTCGAAGTCCCTTGTATATCTTTTTCCATTTCATCTATTTGAGTCAAACTGTCAGAGTAGAATTCAGAATTTATGATTCAGATAATAACTAATGTTTTGCGTTGGAATTATATGACTGGACTAGAAAATGAATGAGTATCAATTCACAAACAGTGAATTAGAGATTCTTAGCGAAGTTAATTAAGCAAAGAAAATATATTAAATACTTTGAATAAGATATATTTGTTATTTTTTCTTTTTAATATTGTGAAGAATAACTGTATATATAAATTACCTTAAATAATTTTTGGGGTATCAATAATAATTAATTTATGAAGATGTTAAAACAACCCTTTTCACACTCTTATAAAGCGGGAGCAGCAATACTCCCTTTATTAAAGATTCCCCTACGATGATCATAGGTACGACTGTGTATTCAATTTAGAAGTTGAAAAACTTTTATAAATGTAGTTTTAATTTGCCTGATTGTTTATATTGAATGGCGGGTTAGTGTAATAAAAGCTGATAAATATTAAATCCAAGGAAGCCAAATATTTTTTGTGTTATGCCAAACGCAATATAGTTATAAGGTTTTAATTGTTTAGTAATAGAAAATTATGAGTGGAAATATATTTTGAAGATGAAAATCAATTAAGTCATAGATTCTATTCTTTCCATCAAAATTTGATATACAATGAAATCGGTCGCTGCCCGTTATAGAAGTTTTAGCCCCCTCCCCCTGTTAGTCATCCCCCCCACCCCACAGTAACCGTTAGCTACCAACAAGGAAGATAAACTAAAATTATTAACGCGGGAATTAATTAAAAAGAAACACTTACATTGACAACTGATATACCTACCATTATTAATCGAAAAAATTGATAACGAACAATAATTACTATTTGATACTTAAAATAATATTACATTATTGGACTAAATTATAATTATTATATGATTGTGTTACAATTGTCACACTTTTTTGACGACTTTTCAAAAGTTTCAATAAAATATTAAAACTTAGTGTTCGGAAAAAGTATACAATTTTTTATCGTTAGATGTGTAATAAAATATAGTTTTAATTACTTATAGTGTCATTGCACACGACATATTTTCAATGTAATAACTAATAACATTATTATATATGTATACTTGGACTGTCACAGTTTGTATTTAGTTTCGTTTACCTACATCGATATTTTAAATATTGATAGTTATTTTCTTACCCACCTTTACTATTCAAATTATCTGCAATATTATTTGCACCGTTCATATTATCTAAATTTCAATTTAATATAAATAATTGTTTTTTAATATATATAAAAAATATCACAATGAATTGTTTTAATAATAATAATTACTCATTGTTACAACAAATATATTACATTAGCTTTACATTATAAATATTAATTATTGCAGTACAGTAATAATAAAACTCTCAATAACCTGCACTGTAATAATATACCAATAATGTTAGAACTCACTGTACTTAATGTCTAGCAGCTCTAGCCAATCAGAAGGCTCGTTACAAATTGCAAAATTATTCTTAGCGTAGATCAGTTGCAGTCTGTGAGAGAGTAACATTGATACCTGAATAATGATCTACGCTTATATTGCCGTAGATTACTATGTTTGAATGCGAAGTGAGAGTAATGAAAAGTGATCTACGCGTGTAGAGCACTTTACAGTCGAATCATTTGGAACTTTTGTAAAGTGATCTGCAGCTGTAGATCACTTTACACTGTTACTAGTTAGCTATGGAGAATTTTGCGTAGATCACTAATCAAAGTAACTCTTCAATTATTCATTATTCTTTGCGGAAGAGGTGTCAAGAGAGGTCACAAATTACCTTTAAATCTGTGTCCTTATCCTTTGGTAAACAGTCTTTCAACAAAAGGTTCTTGCGAACTAAGACTTGTGTTGCTGTTCCAATTGAATATTAATAATTATATTCTGTGAAGTTATTCTTATGAATTAGAATAATTATTCCTGATTAAATATCAATTCAGTTAAACAGTAAATCAATTTAACTGCTTTGTTTGTTTATGTTTGTTAAGTATTGAATGATAATAAATACTTGAAAACATGTCTTCAAATAAGTTACAGGGGATTGTTCCCCTAGACGGAAATAATTACCCTACATGGAGGGTACAAATGAAAATGTACCTCTTAAGAGAGAAACTGATGGATATAGCTGATGGATCTAAACCAGTTCCAACAGATTCCTCTTCAACTGAGGTTAAGGATGCCTATGCCACTAATAAGAATAAAGCTCTGGCAGATATAGTACTATCTATTTCACCGGATCAATTGTACTTAGTTGGACAACCCACGGATCCACACGTTGTCTGGACCACCCTTCAAGAAACGTTTCAGAAAAACACGTGGGCGAACAAATTTCGTCTGAAGAAGAAACTTTACAACTTAAAATTGAAATCTCCCGAGCTACTCAACTCCCATTTGAAAGAACTAACTGAAGTTTTTCAAGAGCTGGCCATGTTGAATCAAGTGATCAGTGAAGAGGATAAAGTTATTTGTCTACTTTCATCATTACCAGAGCAGTTTGAAGTGTTAGTTACTGCACTTGAAGCACAGTCAGACATTCCTAACTGGATTACCGTAGCTGACACACTCCGGAGAGAAACTGAAAAGTTGAGCATTAAATCCAATGATGGTTTGGCATTATCAAATACTCAGATTGATGCTGCAGTAAATAAACAGTCAATTAAGTGTCATTTCTGTATGAAATTAGGACACATGAAAAAAGACTGCTTTAAATTTAAACGGTATTCTCAAACTAACAGAACTCAAAATCAGCCAAATGATGTAAACGTAAGTCATATAGAACTTAATCACACAATGTATGCTAATGATAGCGCTCTTTGTAACAAATATGACGACAGTAATATCTGGATAATAGATTCAGGCTCTTCATCACACATGAGTGGTGATAAAAATTTATGTAGAGATTTTGCAAACATTACCAACCCTATCAATGTTCGAGTAGGCAATGGCGCTGTTTTGCAAGCTATTTCACTAGGAAATGTTTCTGTTATTGTGAATATACCAGGTGGTGGAAGTAGAAAATGTACAATAAATGATGTATTATATGTGCCAAATCTAGCTTTTAATCTACTATCAGTGTCAAAAATGACAAATAATAATAAATCTATTATTTTTGAAAATGATAAATGTAAAATATTGAACGAAAATAAAGAGTTAATTGCTGTGGCTCACTGTGTTGGTCAACTCTATTATCTAAATACTTTAGTTCATAAAGCTGCTGTAACGGTTGATCAAAATAAAGTAAACCTTCTATGGCATAGAAGGCTTGGTCATATAGGTAACGACAACTTGACTAAAATGATCCGAACTAAATCAGTTAATGGTCTGGATAGTAAATTAAAGGCTATAGAAGGTGTGTGTGAACACTGCTGTAATGGGAAAATGCATAAAATACCATTTTCTACAAGCATTAAGAAAAATTGTAAACCTCTTGATTTAATCCACACAGATGTCTGTGGGAAAATTACTCCCACTTCCAGGGGTAATAATTCATATTTTCTGACCTTTATTGATCATGCTACTCGATACTCCTGGATATATTTTATTGCCCATAAGAGTGATGTGTTTCAGAAGTTTTTGGAATGGAAAGCAATGGTTGAAAATATTTACGAAAGGAAAATTAAAACCTTGCAGTCAGATAATGGAGGAGAATATACCTCAAATAAGTTTGAATCATATTTACGCAATGAAGGTATAATTCACCAGAAATCTATTCCTAAAACACCTGAACAAAATGGGTTAGCTGAAAGATTTAATAGAACTATTATGGAAAAAGTTAGATGTATGTTATCTGATTCAGGAATTGATAAGGAATTCTGGGGTGAAGCACTATATACTGCAAATTACCTTAATAATAGATGCATTAATTCATTTTTAGTTAATAAAACTCCATATGAAGCATTAAATCTTAGAAAACCAAATGTAAAGCATGTAAAAAATTTTTTGGATGCACTGTGTATGCGCACATATCTCGAGATGAACGATCAAAATTAGAAAATAAAGCTACCAAATGTCTGTTTCTTGGTTATGGCACTGTTACTAAAGGGTATAAGATGTATGATGTTGAATCTAAAAGAATCTTCTTTTCCAGGAATGTAACCTTTGATGAATCAGTTTCATCTAAGATTGAGACCCTCAACTGATTGAGACCCCTACCTCTCCACTGGTGTTCCCTTCAGAAGATTCAGAACCTGCAGGGCATGAGAATCAAACTCCTGACAATAATCCTCCCTGAAGCGCAACCTGTACCAGTTATCAGACCAGATGAGGATCTTAGACAATCGTCTAGAACGCGTCGAGCTCCTGTTAGATACGGTAGTTGGGATTATAGCCTTGATCAGTTTGAGGAGGAGGGTTTATTAGTAAATGGGAATATCAATATCGAACCTAGATCGGTATCTGAGGCTCTTAATAGCGGTTCTGAATCCTCTAAATGGAAACTTGCCATGGAGAGGGAATTAAATGCTTTTGAGAAACATAAAGTTTATGAACTCGTAAAACCTACCTCAGACTTAAACATCATTAAATCTAAATGGGTGTTTAAAAAGAAAAAGGGATCTGATGGTGGAGTGGCTTCATATAAAGCTAGATTAGTCGCTCAGGGTTTTTTACAGAGACCTGGAATCGACTATGATGAAATTTTTGCTCCTGTAGTTAGATTCGAATCGGTGCGAACCATGTTATCTTTAGCTACTAAACAAAAATTATTTGTACATCATTTGGATGTCAATTCTGCTTTTTAAATGGGGATCTTAAAGAAAACGTTTATATTAGACAGCCTCCAGGCTATGTTCTACCAGGAAAAGAAGGTTTAGTGTGCAAACTAAACAAATCTATGTATGGGTTAAAACAATCACCCAAATGTTGGAATGATGCTTTGGATGCATATCTTAAATCCTTAGGATTTATTCAGTCCTCTTGTAACTCATATATTTATGTTAAAGTAATCAATAACTCACCATGCTTCATTTCTGTGTATGAAGATGATATTATTGTAGCATGTAAGAACTATGATGACCTGACTAAAATCAAGACTGATTTAAGTGCTAAATTTGAGATGAAAGACTTAGGAAAATTATCCTATTTCTTAGGCATAAAAGTCGTACAAGACGAAAATAAAATATCATTAAATCAATCTTCATTTGTCAACGAGTTATTAGATAGATTTGAATTCAATAATTGTAAACCTGTATCAACTCCTGCTGATGTTAATTCTCATTTGGAACCAACTACTGATGAGTGTGAACTAGTAGACAAAACTAAATATCAATCAGCTGTAGGTGCCTTACTGTATCTATCTACTAAAACTAGGCCTGACATAACTTATGCAGTTGGAAATGTCTCTAAATTTTGTTCTAATCCAAACACTAAGCACTGGTCTGCAATTAAGAGAATATTTAGATACCTAAAGGGCACACCTGATCTTGGCATTACATATGGTAATGAAGATTCTGATTTGATAGGTTATTCTGATGCCGACTGGGCAGGTAACAGAGTTGATAGGAAAAGTACTTCTGGCCAATGCTTTCTGTTAAATAATTCCATTATTTCTTGGCGCTCTGTGAAACAGTCATGTGTTGCTTTATCAACGGCTGAAGCTGAATATGTTTCTCTCTCTGGTGCCTCCCAAGAAGCTGTATTTCTAAATAAATTACTATTAGATCTTAAAGTACCAAATAAGAATCCTATCGTTTTGTTTGAGGATAATCAGTCAGCAATTTGTATTGCTAAAAATTCTAAAAATCATCCTAGATCGAAACACATTGATATTAAATTTCATTACATTAGAGATCTTGTTGCTTCAAACATAATTATCTTGTTTATTGCCCCAGTGAAATTATGCTTGCTGACATATTTACTAAACCTCTGCCTACTGATAGATTTACTAAATTAGTTGAATTAATAGGCATGAAAAATATATAATGTCGTGTGAGGAGGAGTGTTGGAATTTTAGTTTAAATGTATTACATACTCTTATATATGTTTAATGTTAACTTCCTGTTAGACTAGCTGAGCTATATTAATTACCTATTGTTTAAATAACAATGTATTACTTTTATGAGAAACGGATTTAAGGTTTAAAGTCCATTACAGTTCTGGTGCGTCTTAAATACCATCGCATGTAAATTCTTAAGTCAGTCTGTTTTTTACATTACTCAGTGAGAGATGTGATTCACTCATCTCTCTAATATACTTCTAACTGTAAAACATATTACTCTTTAAATAAACTCTATGTCTTAACGTTGTTAACCCACTGTAATTTAACCTAATTCTAACATCACTCACTACATAGGATACAGCCTCGCAGTAATCGTTTGATCAAATATTAATTTTTCTAATTAATATTTCTGATCAAAGGGTTTGGAAGATAGCAAGATCTTTCTTGAAGGCCAAGCGAAATTTACTTAGGACGACTCTCACGAGACTTTCTTGAGTCCCGTTTGATTTCCTGAAATTTTGTCCACTCTCTTGCTCTATCCGTGTCCTCTATCCGTGAGAACTCGTTTTGTACGTACGTGTTCACTAATTCAGTGTTCCACTTTCACTGAAATTAATGTGCAATATTCATTTGCACTTTTCAATCTTTTCAAAGGTAGATTGCGTTATTTTATAATGAGTTTGTATCACTGAATAATTTGAAGGTAGTCACAATTATCACTTCACTGTGTTAATGTAAATTAAAATAATATCACTTCTTCATATATCACTCCCTTTTTTTTTGTTTTGACGTCAGATTTATCACTGATTTTGCGTCAAGAACTTAGTACGTTGGGCGCCAATGTGTGCTTGCCTATGTTACGTAAGAATTTATATTAGATAAATAATATAACAGGGTTCATTGAAAGGTTAAGGGAGTACAATATTCTTTATTAGTTATCTTACGTTACAGGTTATGGCAGCCTACACAATAATAGGGAATAGAGAATGGATAGAGTAGGTATCCGTATCATTGGAAGGAATCCCAATGGGAGAGTGTGTTAACACAAGCCAATATACTACTAAACTGAGTCCGTGAGCAGAGCGTTTACTCTTTATAGGTCTCATAACTACAGGGTGTGACTACAGATCCTTACATTAGGATATGCTCTACGTATGTAAACGTTAATATTTAGTTAAAACTCATTATTATCTGATTTACACCAATTTGAAAATAAAATTGCGGTGTGGGATGTCATCGTACAAATATGTACGGGCACATCATCCTCTGTACGGTTTCACCCCATTATGTACGAATTAAACTCTATATTTATTTTAATATTTGGTTCGAGTATATACACGTAAAAGAACGAAATGATATCCTTCCTGTGATATTTTACAGGCATATAACGTTTGGTAAAGTGGAAAATCAGTACGTAAAGCTGCTAAATTGTATAATGTTCCTCCGACGACGCTGTCAGATGCCACAAAGAGATCCAGAAATGGTTTAGAGTTTGATGATCATATAAATAAGAAAAGAGTTTTAACCAGAGAAGTAGTAAAGGATGCCGATTTTCCAGAATATGCTGAGAATGGTGACCGGACAACTCGCCGCCGGAAAATTCGTCGTGAGGACAACTCGCCGCTAGAACAATTCGCCGCTAAAACAACTCGCCATGTGATATATGTTTTAACGCCGTATACTTTATTTATATATTAAAATATTTTACATATAAGCTGCGTGTTGTAAATTATTTATTATTATTATTGCGTATTTGAAAAAGTTTTCTTTTCCATTTCAAAAGTTAAATATAATGTTTTTTAACTATAATATAAACATAGTGTGTGTTCTAAATTAACAATACAATTTTTCTTCGTTCTATTTGAAAGTGTATTTTGCCAAAAATAATTTGCTATTGGAAAGAAAACAAGTTCAGGTGTTTTCTTAATACTTTTAATGACCTGTAAAATTTACTTTCGTTTAAAATTAGTACATCAGTGCAAACGAAAGGTTATTTACCTACGAAGTCTTAGATTTTTGTATTGTGAAGGCTAATAAGTTACATTTACTATCACCTCTTCATTTCCCTCATCTATTCGTGAGTGCAGTCACCTGTACTTGTGTTCCTTTTTATATCATTCCTTGGTAAGTGATTGCATCCACGAAGTAGCTTTTCTGCATCCACGAGAATTGTCACGGATTGGTGGTTGATGCCTTTGTTCAATGAGTCACTATGCTTTCTGACTTCTTCTTCCTGTCCCTTGTATTTAATTTCCTTTTGACGTCAACTAAAAAGCCCTTCGTTTTAAAGCAGACGTTAAACACTCCTAAATTAAAATTAATAACTAATATTTTTTGCGGCCTGAAATATTCCTACAGATATAACGAAAGAAACTTAATAAATTGAAATAATGGAATGTGTCAAATATTGTTTTACGTCAGCTTATTATAGAAGCAAATCATTGTTCAAATTTATAACATTTTTGAATATATTTAAATGATGTATACGCTGGCAAAACATTAATCACGCGGCGAGTTGTCCTAGCGGCGAGTTGTCCTCACGGCGAATTGTCCGCAGCGAGTTGTCCGGCGGCGAATTGTCCGGCGGCGAGTTGTCCTAGAACCGCTGAGAATAGTTCAAATCATTATCATCGCAACCAAGTAGAAAATGCGCCATACACCGAGCCTTCTCTTACTTCTACTGGCACCAATGTTTCTCCTTTTTCACCATCCACCGAGTCTTCTCTTACTTCACTTGCCACCGAGGCTTCTCCAACTTTATCATTCACCGAGCCTGCTCCTACTACACTCGCCACCGAGCCTGCTCCTATTTCACCATCCACCGAGCCTGCTATTACTTCACCATCCACAAAACTTTCTCCTGCTTCACAATCCATTGAGTCTGCGTCAGCTTCACCATCCACCGAGCTTGTTCCTGCTTCACCATCAACCGAGCCTCCTCCTACTTTACCGGTACCGAGGCATCTCCTTATTCACCATCCACCGAGTCTTCTCTTACTTCACTTGCCACCGAGGCTTCTCCTACTTCCTTATTCACCGAGCCTGCTCCAACTTCACCCGCCACCAAGTCTGCTCCTACTTTACCATCCACCGACCCGAAGCTTCTCCTACTTCATCATTCACCGAGCCACAACCAAGCCCCCCCCCTCTAGATTAAATGTTTCATTTTTTGGAACATCTTTTGAAAACAAACGGCCATTCGCAAAGACTCCTCCTAGAAAGTGCAATAACAGAGGCAGATAACCAAGAAGGTCAATGATAACAACTGATACCCTAGAAAAAGAGTTACTTAAAGAGAAACAAATTTCAAGAAAGAAAAACTCAAATTCACCATTGACAAAGCGTAGGCTTACGATCGAAATTGATGCTCTTTAATCTAGTAGCCTTTTGAAATTTTTTGTTATCTAAAAAGGGATTTAGTCGATAGTAAGGATACGGCATTCAATGGTTTTATAATTATAATATTTTCCTTAAAATAAATGAAATTCTTTCTGAATTTTCCGTTCCCCCCCCTTTTTTAGTACTGTACGGAGTGATACTCCGCTTGTACGAACTCACCCGCACTTCCGGGTAAGTTCGTACACACGAATATATCTCATTAAAATCGATATTAAGAAAGAATCATAAGGTTTTCAATAATTTAGTTTGTAGTTATAAGCAGATGAATACCTATAATTTCGATTGTGAGTAAGAATGAACTTGTATCCCGAATAGTTAAGATTCCATAAGCCTTGAAAGGAAAAATGTACGAACTCACCCGGTTCTCCGCTATACATATATAATAATACTTAAATATATATTTACATATTTATATATATATCAATATTTGAATATGAAGCACCTAATAAAACAATTATCCGTATAACTGTTTAGAATATATTATTATGTTAGATAGCAGCCTGTGTAATGTATTTTTTTCAAATCTCTGACTACAGTTTGGAGAACAGTCATCAACCAAAGTTTTCATCATGTATAGCAACTATTCATTCATCTAGTTGTTGATCTCAGTTCACAGTAGTATACAGAAACAGTGCAGCACAAGATAGGCATCACCTCCCAGATGATATCTACAGATTTCCGGTGTTCTTTGGGGATGAGAAACTACCCATCTTCGAAAATTCCTCAAATCATCAACCCCAAGGTACCAGACTTTTGAAAAGCGAGGGTAGCACTCACCTAGCAGACTACCTTTGCATACTACTATGCAAAGTGGAGGAGAATCTTGGCATTTCTAACGTTTGTGGGAGGGCTTTAAGGGCAAACAACCGAGATATGAGGTGTACGAGATGCTAAATTGAGGGACGTGGAACCTGTACTGGATTAACGAGGAAGCTGTGAGGGAACTCATCAAATAATTATATGTACCGGTATATTCCACCTCAGTATATTCCACCCTGGTATATTCCACCCCGGGTACATTCTACCCCGGTAAATTCCACCCCTGTGACAATGCTCATTTGGGTGACAATATAAACTCAAGATTTTATTTTTAGATTGCCATTTGTTAAATAATTCGTACCGATGAAAAAGTGACTCAGACGGTATACTGAGACATTTGGACTATATTTAGAGGTAGCTCAATTGAATTGAAATTTTATCTTAATAAAAATAAAAATATTTTTATTATGGTTGTTTATTTCAAAGTTTTTGTGTTAAAGAGTTAATATAAATTCCTTTTAAACAACTGCAAATGAGCTCCTACAATAATGGTTGGATAAGGTATGGAAAGGGTCGTCTGGCAGAGACAACCCATTCAAATTTTTGCTCCTTGCTTATAAGTTGCTGTTTTGGATTATAGGACCAAATTCCTCGTGATCAAAATCTCTCAATGTAAAAAGGCAATAATCTCCCAGTCTTAAAACCTTGTGCAATAATTCCATCTACCCATCAAAAACTTCCTGGTTAAAAAAAACATGTAAAAAAGCCTTCAGTCAAAACCACCACTTTTTACAAGAAATTAAAATACCAAATTCAAAATGAAATAATTATAACAAGAAGTACTATATGACATCATCTTACAGTTAATATCGCTGTTGTGTTGGCGATAGGAAAGAAAATCATCTTGAGATTGAAAATTTAAATACCTCAACTGATAAATGCGTTCACACAACCTTTCTCTCAGCTATTGTCACATGTGTAGTGAAAAATTAAAAGCTTGTGATTATCAAGCAAAAGGTTTAATTTGATACAATGAAAACGAAAGTTACCTAGTATTACATATAATAATAATAAATGACTAATATTAATAAATAAACAAACCTAACCGGTAGAGTGGGGTGGGATTTACCGGGGTGGAATATACCTAGGGTGGATTATACCGGGGTGGAATATACCGGGGTGGAATTTACCGGGGAGGAATATATCGGGGTGGAATATACTGTCACCTACGTCATGAGCAGTGTAGGATTTGAAGATAGAACATATTAACTCCTTAGCAATATGGAAGCCGAGATGGTTGCAGTCCACACAGAAGAAGGAAAAAACCTCTGTATGATCAACATTTATGGGTAGAAGCATGAAAAAGCTCGGAGGCAAATGGGATATTGTTTCCAGTATATTTCTCGTTGTTCATAGATTATATGCTCTTTCACTGATAATCTGGTGCTGGCGTACTCTGATAGAAACAAAGTAGTAGCATCAAACACTATGCATGCCGAAATAGAACAGTTGGTCAGGTGAAGTGACCACCTAGAGGATGTGTCTACCAAGATGGAGGAGAGGAGCCGAATCCAAAAGAATATCGGAGTAGCAGATTGGGAAGATCTATGTGGCAACACAGAGTTCACTGGAAGAATATGCGTCATTGATCTGGTCCCCATGAATGTCTGCCACAAATATGGATAAGCTAGAGAGAAGACAGAGGAGGCAAAGACCATGCAGATGGAGGCCACTTAGAAAGAGAGGTATTGTTAGACCCAATTGAGGCCCACCTTGAGAGAACTGCTCTCATCAATTATGACAGATTATTTAAGATAGAGAACGACGGCCCTAGGAGGATAACAGCAGCAGATACAGTGGTCGTACGAACGAAGTGGGGGGTTTGGATGAGAAAATACGAGAAGACCACTGCAGACACGAGAGTACCGATGAATGCCCTGCAACCCTAGAAATGGGTGGCAACCAAAGAATTAATAAGCCCAGGAGAAGAGGCGTTTCCTGCGAAATTAAGGTAGGAGAAACGAAGAAGACGGACACAGCGGAGACACAACTGCAGAAGGCAAAATAATGTGTATCACCCACTTTCCTTGAGGTGAAGCGTAACCCACCCATGGTTCACTTTTACGGCCTATGTGGAGGATGTGGCTACCAAGATGGAGGAGACGCTAAAGCAAGGAATATGTCAATAAATCTTGGCAACCATAGTAAATCACGGCGTCCAGTCTGGGGAGGTGATATTCACAGATGGATCTGCGAGGAAGGGGACAAGGACGTGCATAGCGGATGTTTTGTTGTCAAGGGGAAAAACAGTTGAAACCCAATGGGTCGTAGCTGCTGCAGAGTACTGCAGCTCCTTCAAGGCAGGAACGGTCACGAAGCAGAAAGTAGCAATGTAGATCAGACAAGGGAGATCGTGACCGTTATCATTGACAACAGATCACTAGTAGACGCAATGCAGGGGAGGCCATACAACCAGAGGTCAGATTGCTGCAGGAAACACTGGGGAGGTTGCACGATGGGGGCAAAAGCACAGAGCTATGCTGGGTCTCTGGTCACTTTGGCCTTCTCGGCATCGAAATGGCAGATATAATAGCAGCCGATGGGATTGACATGAATTTGGATTGAATCACCATCCCTGGAGCTCTAGAGAGGCGGCCATTAAAAGAGAACTAACGATGGTTAAACAACTTTTACATCCTTGACTGAGACGAGTGAGCCTGGCCCAATTCAATTCTTGCACCACACAGAGCTGCGCAGGTGGAAGAAGATGGTGGACAGGAACGAGACGGCACGGAGCAGGTTCCGCTGAGCTTAGGAATAGTCCTCAAGGCATATATGGGTTAAATGCCCAGAGTTGAAGAACATGAGGAGGAGACACGGGCTAGATGAAGATATGATTAAACTGGGAAAGAAACCGGTCACAGTGGAGGCGCTTCTTAGTAGGATGCAGAGGCGTTTCTCAGCAGTATGCTGAGGCGCTTTGAAGCATAAGAAGAAGACAGTAACAGTAACACATATGGAATGCAGGACGCATGTGTATACCATTTCGGCAAAAAAGCTTGTCCCGTAATTTATTTTCAACGTCTTGACGGTGTCTTTTACAATGCATCCATTGACTGCTCCCTTTATTGTTGAAAAACATTCCTGGTTGTTCTAATCAGATGACAAAGAATATCCGAATTGTGAATTTTATAAGATATTCCAATTTCGTCGAGTAGTTCTTTCAATATAAGTTGACCAGCGTAACGGGAAGGAAGAGTAGATTTCTGAATTATTGCCGAACTAGCATCCAGAACAGCAAGTGACAGGAAAGTAAACTGTATTCTTATATGGTCTTCCTTTGGTAATTGAAAAACTGCTCCTGTACTTTACCCACGAAGATTAGAACAATCGATTAACGAACGCTTATTAACAATTTTTTAATGTAGAATGTAGAGAAAATAAACTGAGAAGTGAAAAAAGTTCAAATTCAATCCAATAATTAAGATCTAGAAGTATCCTGACAATCGATTACTCATATATGCATGGAAATTTTCTTGGTTTTCTAGAATTTAAATGATCAAATTCGAAATTCTTACAGACAGCAGTTGGAACAATGAAGAAATAATTTGACCTTCTATTTTTTGACGAAAAGGCAGAAAATCAGGCCGAAAATTAGGCCGAACGATGAAGAAATAATTTGACCTTCTATTTTTTGACGAAAAGGCAGAAAATCAGGCCGTATCAAGCCATGGTTCCAGTAATTGATTCACCCAAATATAGTACTCAGGCGCCATTGGTAATTGTTATCGATTGATAATAGCATTACTCTATTAAAGTAAAACTGAAATATAGAGATCACATACAGAACTAATATGAAGGGGTTGGTTTACATTATATGTTTATATAGTGAACTATCTCTCTTACTTATTTTTAATCGCGAGTATCTATATGCAAGTAGACTAATTTCTTTTATTTATTCAAACTAAACATCTCGTTCATTCAGATCAAGTATTTGAGTAGTACTTGATATTAATCTTTATAAATTGTGACTAGAAACAGGGATACTTAGGCCTGGAAAAGCTTCTGTTTCAAGAGCAGAGTGAAATACTAATTATCATTTAGTAATTGCTTACATAGTTATCTGGAGTATTATGCTGAGTGTTTGCTAAAGGCACCTCAGAGACACATTACTCCGCAGGGACCAGTGTACATTTACCTGCGGTGGTGTGAGGTTATAAAAGTAGCTGCTCCAAACAACAGGTAACTAGTTAAAGTATTGGTATTCAATTCTTAATTACGTAGGCTTCAAGAAATAAAGACTGTTTATGAAGAAATAGTTATTCACTCAGGTTATACTAACTACACTGTAAGATGGTATAGGCCTTTAAGCCCCTTTCACACGAGTGGTTTTCCCTTACCGCTAACCACTGTAATATAAAAGCTGCATGATATAAAACCAGCGAATCTCACCGGACATACAAAACACATTCTATTCACACGTGGCGTTTCTAAAGCGGGTATAAATTTTATACCTGATGTCCATCGTGTGATTTCGCAGAACTCGGTATAAACTTCATGCCGATGTTTTAGTTTACCATTGTGTTCAATGTAGTCTTTCACACTAGGCATGAAATATCATGCCGCTAACTAGATTATCACGGACAAATAATAAAGATTTTCCAATTTAGAAAGAGATAGATGTAATCAAGTGAATGATAAATTTTAATAATTTAAATTAATCATTGTTATATAACAATTTAAATGTTATATAAATAATTTAAATTGTTATATAACAATTTAAATTAATCATTGTTATATAAAAATTTAAAAATGTTATATAAATAATTTAAATTGTTATATAACAATTTAAATTATTCACTCACCTGTTTATTATATTATATCTATCTCTCTCATTTATATGAAAATTTGGATATTTGTTTTCTGTCAAAAGAATCAAGCTTATATTTATAAAAAATATAATGCTTGAAATAAGTAATAATAATATTCAAGTTCTATAAGATTAATGATTTCTACAAGATTAATGAATCATACTACTTGAGTTAATATTCAACAGACAGCTACATTTTTCCCATTGTTCGCAGTTGAATATTTCATTTTTGATTTTTGACGTGAAAACAGAACAATAGTGGATCCATGTTCTGAACATGTCAAAAATATGGAGTGCTGTGCTGTACCGAACATTGCTCTCATCTATTCTGTTTATTTCGATGCTAGGAAAATTGACACTGGGAAGATTGCCACCGGGAAAACTGCCACTGGGAAAACTGCCACTGTGGGAAAATTGCCACCCGGAAAATTGCCACTGTAGCTACATATATAAATTCATACTGATTTTTTTTTCAAAATCACCAAAATCATAGGTACTGAATGAAATTTTGATCAGAATTTTATTTATAAGAATTTTTACAATGTTTTCATCTCATTTTGACAAGTTATACGATCTAAGTGAATTCTTCTGTCGGTGGGTGTGAGTGTGCTGATACGAAATTAATCTTAACTTTATGTTTTAAATTGTTCTCTTTAGACTCTAAATCATGTAAAGGTTCTCTACCCTCTTAGTTTGTCGTCAAGTTATTTTCTCTCATTCACAAGTGCACTAAAATGTTCTTAGTATCTTTATAATGTGTAGTCTTGTATACAGTATGGACCACAAAATGGAATCTCGAATTAAACTACTTATAACTTTGCAATAAATTGTTATTTTAATTCTTTTCTCGGCGATATATAGAGGTTAGTTACAGGAAAAAGTTATACAAAAGCTAAAAACAAATGTTTTCTATTTTATAATAACAATATTACTACAGCAAAACCTCGTAGTAGACCACAGTTACTTTCCAATTTTGTTTGGTCTAGTAAGAAACTCACTTCAGCAGTTTCCTACTAGACCAACATCGTTTTCTCTAAAAGTGAAGTGGTGACTTTAACATTTCGATAGCTCTATTTTTTTATGATAACTTCAATGCCAAATTAATGGTGACTAGCATTCCAATTTTGAAGGGATGCACATTTAAAAATAGTATGAATGTTTTTGTTTCAATTAAAATGAATAAAATATTTTCTCAATTAAATTATCATTTTATGAAATTAAAATAGTCTTCACCGGTGCTATATATTGGACGTTTCGTACCCGGACATTTCGTTACCGGACGTTTCGTTACTTGGACGTTTCGTTACTAGGATGTTTCGTAACTAGGACGATTCGTTACCAGATTTTTCGTTCCGAATCGCTACGAAAGTTTTTTCAATTCGAAATGAGTTATAGACTAAAAAATATACCAATCTCATACATTATAAATTATAAATATGTATTGAATTTTTTTCCCTATATGAACTAATTGCTGGAAGTTTCCGAACATAATAGAAAATAGTTTATAAGAATGAAAATAAAGAATTGAAATATTATATTATATAGTCTTTTCTTATATGATCGAAAATAATTGTTACTTTCGCAAAATTGCGGAAGGTTATGTTTCTCTCATTAGGTTTCTTTCATTCTGTAACTTTTAACATCTGGTAATTGGTCGAGTTTTATCCTAACGTTAATTTCTTTTCCAAATTATGAAAAACAAAAGATTTCCCCAATGTAGAATAAGCTCCGAGTTTTCGGACTGAAGCACATTTTCGATCATATGAGGACAAAAAAAATAGGAGTATTGTTATTTAACTTCTATATCGGTTGGTATCCATGCTATCTTTGCTTCCAGCTTTTCTAATCAAAAAATTAAGTAATGATTATTTAACTATTGAAACATCTGATTAAAATCAATGTATAACCAAACGAATAAATAAATATGTTTAAAAAGTAGACTTTATTTTTAAAGTAGTATAAATTTATAATGTGATATAAAATTGTAGTCTGCAACCCATATTTAATAAAAATTCGTTTCCATTTCATAAAAAAAACTGCTAACGAATCGCCCTGGTAACAAAACGTCTTAGTAACGAAACGTCCCAGTAACGAAACGTCCGGTAACGAAACATCCGGGTACGAAACGTCCGGGTACGAAACGTCGAGTAACGAAACGTCCGGTCACCGTCTTCACCGTATCTAGTTATCTGTAACTTTTCACATCAAATTTTTTTAGCGCAGACTCTACCATTAAATCTGAAACCGATTCTGCCTTATGTTTTATCCTAAAAACCACCTCGTACTAGACTCTAGTACGAGGTTTTTTCCAGTACAATTTAAAAAAATTCTTGGTCTAATAGGAGGCTGGTAAGTCTACTACGAGGTTTTGCTGTATAACATAACGCTGAGGGAATTACAATATCACCAATTTCGTGTCATTTGCTAGACTCTACGAGTCTACAGGGTAGGGCAAAAAAAGAGAAACATAACTTTGATTTGATATATCTCAGAAAGAACTAACGTTATAAATTTTCTAAAATCACCATTGTGTTTGTCTACTTTTTTTACACCTATGATGGAAAATTCAAAAATATTCATGCATCAATATTGATGCTACAGTGATTATAGTAAACGGTGTCAAAAGTATACTTGCGCACAAGCAGAAAAGTTTAATAAAAATATTTTTTCTAACAAAAATACCTAACACAACAATCCTTCACAATATATCATTAACACACCATTATTAAATAAGTATTTATTCTTAATTCCTTTCTTAATTTCTACACATGTCTTCCATTTCTTGACATAATTCAATCCTTGTTCTCATTGCTGTCATAACTCTTTTAATTATTGCAGAATTTTCTTAGAGTAAATTCACTTTACTTGTGATTCTCTCATTCAAGTGTCTCATTTACAGGCGGAGTTGAGTACTCTTTACTCTTCAATGTCCAAATAAGAAAAAAATTACCTGGTGTCATGTCCAGTGATCCTGGGGGCACCTCATTTGCATAGATTACTGCAATAATGCGATTGTTGAACACATCAGTTAGTAAATGTCGCACATCGATCGTTATGGCAGCAATGAGAATATGGATTGAATTAGATAATTCGGGAAGAAATGGAGGACATGTGGAGGGATTCGGTAGATAGTGAGGGAGAAATATTTTATAATGGGTTGTTATGATGTGATATAAATGATTATCGTGTTTTTCTGTAATTAAAAACAATCTTCGTAACTTTATGTTTGTGCACAATCATACCTATGACACCGTTTACTATAATACCTATAGCATCTATATTGATGTATGAATAATTTTGAATTTTACAATATTAAGAGTAGACGAACACAATGGTAATTTTTGAAAATTCATAACGTTAATAGTTTCTGAGATATATCAAATCAAACTTGGGTTCCACTTTTTTTGACCCACCCTGTATAGTGATAAGAAACTCTTTTTTCAAAAAATTAACGCAATAAAAATAATAAAAATATATTTATTTATTTTAAAGTAACAATCAGATTACTTCGTGTGTACGTTTTTATGGGTGCACGGCGAATTGCCACTGTGAGAATTGCCACTGGGTGAACTGCCCAATGGATGAATTGCCACTGGGTGAACTGCCCATGTGGGTGAATTACAACTGGGTGAACAAATCTCACTGACTGCATCACTACGTACACGAGATGAACAAAACACACACTCGCCCCGTGTGTTTAGTTGTACCCCCCTTCCCCCTCCTAATATAAGCGTGGACCGAGAATTGGGCCCGCCGACAGTTGGGCCCAGGACAATTAGGCCAACGACAATTGGGCCCAAAGAAAATTGGGCTCCAAGACAATTATATTATTTACCCATTTTGTAAAGAGTCTACTGTATTAACTTAATTAAAGACCATTACTACTGTAATAACTAGGGATGCGATATTATGCGTTTTGATAAAAAATATAGTCTTGAGCATAATTAATATAAATCATATTCTCGTTATGAAAAATAAATATTTTTTAATAGAACATATTCTTTTCATGAATAAATACTATTATTCTTTTAAACTACTATAAGTTTTCTGTTCTGAGATGGGTCATATAAGAAACAAATTTCATAGTTACAGTACCTCTATGAGTCTATATAGTGAACTCCTGTAAAGTGAATGAGTTAAGTTGTAGCCAATAGAAAGTAAGAATGTAGCTATTTTAGATGAAGAACAAAAGAAAATAAGATTTTGGATATTTAAAGAAGGCCGTGGCCCACCAAGACCTGCTGAAATTATTAGAATATACAAGTTGAATTAAAATTAATGCGAATTTGTTGAAACCTGTTCAGTGTTCAATATAGAAGAGTTTTATAAATCAGGTTAGAGATTTGATGGATAGAGATAGCACGAATAAGGACATATTGAAATGAACTTTATCACTGTACATTTTCAAGGGTTTAACAGTATAAGGTATCATCGGCACGTACAGGTATACAATTCACCCAGTGACAATCCACCCAGTGTCAATTTACCCAGTGACAATCCACCCAGTGACAATCCACCCAGTGACAATTCACCCAGTGACAATTCACCCAGTGACAATTCACCCAGTGTCAATTTACCCAGTGACAATCCACCCAGTGACAATCCACCCAGTGACAATTCACCCAGTGACAATTCACCCAGTGACAATTCACCCAGTGTCAATTTACCCAGTGGCAATTCACCCACATGGGCAGTTCACCCAGTGGCAACTCCCTCACATGGGCAGTTTCCCCGGTGGCAATTCTCCCACATGGACAATTCACCCAGTGGCAATTCCCCACATGGGCAGTTCACCAAGTGGCAATTCCCCCAAATGGGCAGTTCCCCCAGTGGCAATCCACCCAGTGGCAATTCGCCCAGTGGCAACTCTCCTAGAACCGTTTTTTTTATCCATACTGTAGTGTCACGTTACATTTTTTTGTACGATCCATTGATTTGGTTACAGATTTATTATTTCTACGACTAAAGGTAGCTTTCATTAAGTAACTGAAGGGTGTTCTATCTGTTGTGGATTGTTTCCCTTTTTCAATCATTTAATCATACGATAAATAGTTACGTAATAGACAATAAAAGTCAAACAATTTCAGTAACTCAAATCAAATAGTTATTAAATTATGGTTAAATTTTCAAACCGAAATGTGCCTCTCAGGCTCATTGATTGTTCTATGGTTGAATAGTGTTTTTTTCATTCGTCAATGAAAGAAGAACGCACAGTGAAAATTTTCTTTATTTACATAAAATTCGAATACTTTTGTACTCAGTTTGGCATTTTCTTATAGAGTAAAATATTTTTTTACTTGGTTAATATATATTTTTTAATATATTTTATAGTGACAATTTTCCACGGTGGTAATTTTCTTCAGTGGCAATCTTCCCAGTGGCAATTTTCCCAATGTGGCAATTTTCCCAGTGGCAATCTTCTCAGTGGCAATTTTCCCAAAGTGGCAGTTTTCCCGGGGGCAATCTTCCCATGTGGCAGTTTTCCAATGGGCAATTTTTCGCGCACGGTTTATTTCTTCCATATTACCATTGAATTCATATGTAAAAATGACAGGTTCCATAGCCGTTTTATTTGCAGTCGCACTGTACCTTTCACGCACTGGCACTGCAAAATGCAGTTGCGCAACCGGGCAACCGAAGTTATATCGTTTGAAAGGCTATGTCACTTTTGCGGGTGCACACAGAGTGAATGATGGCGGGTGTACTAGTGACTTGTGCAAATTTTCCTCAGTATATGCTAATTACTATTGTCTCTTGGCGTGATATTTATTTCCACTTCAAATTTCTTAGAAGTAATAAGAGAGAGGTTTCCTGAATCTCTTCGTCAGAGGGCGAACTTTTTACTTTCAAAATCATCACCTGAGCAGCAGTTTTTCTAATAATTCTTCCATAATTCCTTCATAATCTCATACTCATGTAAAACAAAATGATATCACTGGATGAAGTAATTATATCCTGAAGAATAATTCCTTATGCTCCCACTGTTGCGTTTTCGTAACAGTGTAATTTTTCGTTTCAAGACATTTTTAACATCACTAAAATATTCCTAATTGTATATAATTATAGACTTGGGATGATACATATAACTTAAGTCAAATGGACATTATAATAAATATATGATGCACTGATTATGGTTACTCTCATCGTGTTGCGTGTATCCAGCTGAGACTTAGCAACACACCTTCTACCATCGTTGTTAATCGACTAATTAGGTTTTGGACTGAAGAAACATTGACGTATGATTGCATTAAAATTTCGTAAATATATTTCATAGGATATATATTTTTGTGTTGCGTTTACGCAATACTAGCCTATGAATAATTGAGTTAAATAATAATAATTATCATAAAATATTTTTTAATAAGTGTAAAATGTGAAACCATATCCGATAACTCGTAATTTACACTAATGCCAAGAGTTTTGTACGGTGATTAAATTTACAGTTTGTTAAAATTGTAATTGCTACAACACGTACAATTGTATAAGTTAAATTATCAAACTACCTATAATTCTAGTTCTTTCAATTTATTTTGAACTTAAGTACTTACATCAAAGAGCTTTCATCAGCTGATGTTGTCAACAAACACCGCAATATACGATGAAAAAAGTCCACCTATCAAAACCATTTTTATTCTAACTCGTAGAAAATGAAATATTTGCAATTATATAATAACTTCGAGTTATGTCTCACTATTATTACCATTTGAAATAATTTTAAGTCTTGATTCTGGTAATGAAAAATAGACGAAAAATATTAAAACGATGGTCTTTGAAGAAAAAATAAAATAGGCAAATCGCCAGACGTGACCCATAAGGTGACAGTTTAACCATCAGGTGACAGTTTAACCATCAGGTGACAGTTTAACCATCAGGTGACAGTTTAACCATCAGGTGACAGTTTAACCATCAGGTGACAGTTTAACCATCAGGTGACAGTTTAACCATCAGGTGACAGTTTAACCATCTGGTGACACTTTAACCATATGGTGACAGTTTAACCATCAGGTGACAGTTTAACCATCAGGTGACAGTGCCCATGATTGCATAGAAGCTAATCCCAAATAATTGAACACATAATAGCTGCATTAGGGCATACAGTACATAATATGTTTCAATTCATACGATGGAATCAATTTAAATAAAATATTATTGATTTCATATGGGATCAATTTACTGGAAACTTATTGTCCTGACACCATACTTATCCATTATTTACCAAATATATTGCTTGCTTTTCGAAAATGGTCAAACACCTTGACCCTTTATACATTTACAATAGCCTTACGTTATATGTACTGTAGAAAACAACATATCAAGGCAATTATATAAGAAACTTATTTTATTTGTAAAAAATAAATTGTTTTTCTGATGTTAATTTTTTTTTCTCGATAGTCTTTAGAATGATAAAAGATTGTCAGAACTATTCACTATTATTACAGGTTCTTGTGATTTTTAATAGTTTAATCAATATTGATTTTCTGGTGAATATGACTACCCGAATGATAAATCACTGTCCAAAAAGTAATTTGATAGTCATCATCTGCTTCTCTCTTTGGCTGGAGGTGCTTTGTTCTTCAGGAACATCTGAGATTATCGGTGAGTCATGAATAGTAAAAGGTGTTGCACTGAAACTTGCTGATTTAAAAGACTAATGATAAAGAAAGTACTTGAGATACTTGAATAATTATTTGGTTAAAATTTCTTTCTGTAGTCCTTATATTTTGAGCGAATGGGCGGGTCAGAGCGGGAGCATGATATAATAACTTTGAACAGGTATGCTCGAGCGCAGGTTCTCCCCAAACCCCCACAACCGTGCGGGAGTATTTTGTGACGTCATAGAAGTGAGGCTTTATCATGCTATTTTGTTTATATTTAATGATAGATAAATACAGCTCACTACATACCATTTCCATGACATTCACATAGAGAATTTTACGAGAATTACGAATATGTCATCTTATTTTGTCTAAAATACTTATTTACCTACTTACAATTATTTTTATTTCGTATTTTTACATGTATTTGGTATGGCAATATAGGGTCAAGCAGGTAAATTGCGGCACACTTACTAACCTCGTCCTCTAACAACTGAATATCATAGCTTCAAAACACTCGTTTAAAACCTAAATTCATAAGTTATAGTATGCACTGTACTTCTTTTGATAGTTATGCAACATTTATTGTATTTTGATTCAGAATGTTTTAGAGAGTTTCTGTAGAGGGCCGCAATTTACCTGCTTGACCCTAGCATGGTATGATAACCATGCTATTTCAAGGAAAATGACCACTAAAGTTATATTTATGTGATCTACTAATAAAAATTTACGACCTGTAAAATAAATAAATTCACGGTGTTATCAATTCTATAAGAATCAGTTTTAATTCATGTCTTATATTTTCTTGAGTCACCCCTGATAAGTTTTCTTCAAGGAAGTTTTCTATTATGGTATTGCGTTCTTTGTTTCTTAGTTATTTTGTCACGCACACCGATTTCGTCAAGTTGAAATACATTTGAGAGCTGTTATTTCTTCGTTTCATTAATCCCATATGTTCATAATTGTACCAAATCATGTCTTATAACTTAAAAAATTCCCTGAGACTATTAATTATAGAAAACACTAATTTTGAACCAAAGGAAAGATAATTCAATTAATTAATGTTTGTATATTAATATTTTTGTTTATTAAATCTTATTTAGCATTTTTCTGATTGCTTAATATTACCTAAATAAATAAAAAGAAATTATGATAATTGATACTTTCAAAATGAATTTGCTATACGAGTGACAAAAATTTAATACACAATACCATCCTCTATGACGTCACGAGGGGGGTCTGCGCAGAAGAAACTCAATTTCATCTCTTTTGCGAGCGTACCTTATAGAGAGAGTACTTATATCATGGAGCGGGGGGATGGGTTAAGCTAATGAGCAGAGCATTTAGTCGGCAACATGCAGTGGTTGCGATCAGAGCGTGCAATTGACTGCGAGGCTTACTTTTCCAACGGTTGCTCCATTATTGCAACATAACGAGCCATCCGGAGGTGGTTCAGTATTCCTACTGCTTGTTGTGTGTTGCGTGCCTGACCGGCAATCAATTGATTCGTGGGTGGAGGCATTCAGGTCGAGTGGAAGTGTGAAGAAAACCGGATCAGGAAGTCTTCAGACAGCCAAAACTCCAGAAAACTTTGTAATGGTGAGAGGGTCGGTCCTCTGATCACCTCGGCGTTCGGCAAGGAATCATGCAGCTACTCTGCTCATATCTGACCTCAGCCTAAGAAGAATTCTTCAGAGATCTTAGTTTCCATCCCTTCAAAAGGGCTGAGTGCAGGATTGGCGTGCCCGAAAAATGCATGTGAAATGCTGCGTGACCACCTGCTTGACGAAGCGCTTGTGTTCTTTAGTGACGAATCTACCTTTCACATTACTGGCTGTGTGAACAAGCAGAACATGCGTTATTAAAGTGCTACTGATCCGCCTTACCTTCATGATAAACCACTTCATTGTGAACGTGCTACGGTGTGGTGTGCAATTTCAAGAGCAGCGATTATTTGCCCTTACTTTATTGAAGAAAGCGAATGAGCTGTTACGGTGACTGCAGCTCATCACAGGGAGATGCTTTCAAGTTTTCTTTTCCCAAAAATAACCGAAGAAATAAACCTTGGTGATGTATGGTTCAAACAAGATGGAGCCACAGCACACACAGCGCCAGAATCAATGAAACAATTGATTTGGGAGTGAAATGCTCCCAATGAGGGAGTATTTCCCTGAGCGTCTCTTTTCCATGAGAAGCTATCTTTCGTGGCCTGGGCGCTAACCTGACTGGACTCCAAGTGACTTTTTCTTATTGGTTTCCTGAAATCCATCGTTAAAAATGATCGCCCCCAAACGTACGTCATCTCAAGAACAACATTCGGGACGCCATCGCCGATATACCCGCCTCGATCTATGCAAGGGAGGGTTGAAGAAAGAAAAAAAAAAACGGTTATCTCAGTGCATTAACATTGAAGGCCATCGCCTGAACGGTGCCCGGAAAACTCGTGCACGGAAAACTCGCACCCGGAAAACTCGTACCTGGAAAACTCACCCCCTTGGAAAACTCACCCCCTTGGAAAACTCACACCCGGAAAACTCACACCCATCTATTTTAAATAAAATATTTGTTTCTATTTCCTCTTTGAAATAAGGAGCCTATGTTTGGTCATTTCTTTGTGCACATATATGTACATTATACATGGTAGGTACACACACAGTACACATGGTAGGTACACACACAGTGAATATGGTAGGTCTACACCTACGAGTGTCTACACCTATACTTTAGTATCAGTTTCACTGTGGTTCAATGCACTTGTGCCATACGTACTTTATTCTTTCTCATAGTGTTAATTTACGAAAATGGCATAAAGATTGGAGTTTACATTAACATTTAATTTAAAATAATTGCTTTGAAAATATTTATTAAGAACATATAGTTTCTATAGTTAATTTTTGTATCTATATAATCTTTCAAAAAAGGAGCCTTTGTTTGGCAATTTCTTTGTGCACATTATTACTTTCATATACTTATAATCTTATATATGTACACCTATACTTTAGTATCAGTTTCACTGTAGTATAATGCACACCAGATATAGTTAAATTTTAACTTACTTTATGATCTACTTAGTTTTATTACACTAAACACTTAATGGCATCTTAGGAAGTAATGGCATTTAAAACTATATTGTATTTTAGGAATTCATATCATTCATGTTTATCATTTTTTTTAACGCTACTTGTAGTTTTAGAGGATAGCGTTTGTGTTATGCTCTTCAACTACGAGGTCTTAGATTTTGTGTTAGGTAGGCTCATAGGCTTTATTTACTATCACCTCTTCATTTTCCTCTTCCATCCGTGAGTGCAGCCACCGGTGCTTGTGTCTCTTTTCTTCACATTCCTTGGTAAGTGACTGCATTCACGGAGTAGCTTTTCTGCCTCCATGGTAGGTAACTTTGTTCATGGAGCCACTTTTCTGTTTGACTGCTTCTCTTCCAGTTCCTTGTATTTAATTTCCTTTTGACGTCAGCGATATGGCCTTTGGTTCCGAAACAGACGTTAAACCCCTACCAAAATTAAATTAATTATGATCTCCTTAGTTTTATTACAATAAACACTTAATGGCTTCTTAGGAAGTAATGGCATTTAAAACTATATTGTATTTTAGGAATTCATATCACTTTAAAACTTTATACCGGGGTCTAATTATGATATTTTATCTGCTTTCAGATATAGTTAAATTTTAACTTACTTTATGATCTTTATTGGTAATTTCAATTAAAGCCCACAATGGTGTCAATGTTAAGGAGTCAAAGAGGAGGTGAAATTCTGGTTGATGACTTACATTATATGTATAATAAGCAACGTACGAATCCAAAAGGCAACATAATTTATTGGATTTGTACATGCCGAGCAAAGTATTGCAAAGCTCGACTTCATACTAAAACTGAAACTGATGATTTTGAAATAGTGAAGCATGTTGGCGAGCACAATCATTCAGCAACGAAAGATGAAATCGATGCTAAATTTACCATGGAAAACTTAAAGATGGCTGCAAAAACTTCTCATCAATCTACTCGTGTGCTGGTATCCCAATCTATGACATCAGTGGATGAAACTACTATTGCTCAAATGCCGGCAGTGCGTCATATAAGCAGGAATGTTCGAATGTGGAGACAATTAGAATCAGGGTTTCCACCACAACCATCTGGAAGAACGGGCTATGAAATTCCTCCACCATATACAATACTTGGGTCCGGAATTCAATTTCTCAAATACGATTCGGGAATTACCGATGAAAACCGCATTTTGATATTTGCATCTGACACAGGATTGCAAGATTTAAAGCAAATTAAAAACTGGGCAATAGATGGCACATTTAAAGTTGCCCCTGAAATGTATTATCAGCTGTTAACTATTCATGTACAAAACGGAAAATTGAGTATTCCACGAGTTTACGCTTTGTTGCCAAATAAAATTGAAGCTACTTATAGAAAATTTTATGAAAAGATTAGTGAACTTGTTGGTGATGAAAAGCCAGAGAATGCAATAATTGATTTTGAATTGGCTTCTTTAAATGCGTTAAAAGCTGTTTTTCCTAATATTTCTCCGGTTGGATGCTTATTCCATTTCTCACAGTTTCTATACTAGGAAACTAATTTCCCTTGGTTATAAGAATAAGTACCACAACAACAACGAATTTGCTATCAGAATGAGACATTTTCCAGCTCTTGCGCTAGTGCCAGTTGATGACGTTATTAATGTTCTCCAAGAGCTGTCAGACGATGACTCAATTTGTGAAGAGTTTCTTGTTTATTTTGAAACAACTTACATAGGTATCGATAATCGAAAGGGGAACGCGACACAATAGGCGTAGGACCAAACCTATGTTTCCAATTTATTTGTGGAATGTTCATAACCGCGTAGTCAATTCTCTTCCACGTACAAACAACAATGTGGAGGCGTTTCACAACGCATTTAACAGATCAGTGTATAACTGCCATCCGAACAGTTGGAGACTGATAAATGCTTTGAAAGACGAAGATTGCCTTGCCACTGCTAAAAAGGTACAATTTGACAGGGGAGACTCACTCCCACAGAAGAAAAAATACGAAAATACTGATGCGAAGCTTAAAAAATTAGTCATAAGCTACAACTGTTATGAAGACAAGATCAGCTATTTACGTGCTGTTGCATACAATATCAAATTTTAAACTCACTTTAATTGTTGAATAGATAGCATTTTTGTTATTTTCGTCTTCATAGGCATTATTTTGCGAGTTTATTTTAATGTAAACTTAGTTATCCTTACCTTTATATTAATCTCATGTACTGCAAAATATCATTATATTATGCTGATAACATAGTTTTAATTGTCCCTTCTGTATCAACTAATTGAAGAAATAATTGTCATTATTATCAAGATATCGTAGGAAATCAACTAATTTTAAAATAAATGGGTGTGAGTTTTCCTAGGGTGTGAGATTTCCAGGTGTGAGTTTTCCGGGTACGAGTTCTCCGTGTGTGAGATTTCCAGGTGCGAGTTTTCCTAGCGCCCACTTGAACGACGTCATCTTCAAACCTGTTTAAAGAATAACTGTTGAATGTTGAATGACACTATCTCAAGTACTTTCTTTATTATTACATTTCTAAATCAGCAAGTTTATGTGCCTCACCCATTATTTTATTATTATCCTAGACCTAAAGGTCAGAAAATCAATTTTTGATATAGAAACTTTTTAATTATTTTTTTAATTTACAGTTGACCAATGTGAACAACCTATTTTGACTTTCTTTACACTAATCTTTTCGTAATTTACTCAACTTGAGACCAGACAATGAAGATTTATTCCTGGAATATTTAGGGAATTTCCTTGAAATAAACATTTCTTGCTTGGGAATTATCATTGAGAATTCTAACTCACAATTCAGAAAATGACGTCAAGTTGAGCACAACGGCTTTGTTCACAACTTCTGCTGATCTTCATCAGTGCCACCGAATGTGTATTGAAAATAGTAAATGTGTCACCTTCAATCACAATGGTCAGTTATGTGATGCTTTGTTGTTTGAAATTAAGTTGACTTTATATTTTTTAAGACTATATTTTCCAATTAAAAAATTATATATTTGTGATTACATTCTCCAATTAAAATATCGAATTTTCAAGATAATATTTTTCATTAAAATTTGTAGTTGCTGAACTCTCCTGTGAGCTCCTAGGATCTCCTGGTAACCTGGTGTCAGCTGATGGATGGACACTGTGGAACTTATTGTTCCCGACTGGAACGGTGAGACCTTCATATAATAATCATGATCTTTTGCATAATAAACATCTTTCACTTAATTCATTTATTATTTATACATAAATAACACTATCTTATTAACAAGTTCTTAAAATTTAGAATATGACATTGCTATTGCTGAAAAAGCTGGGAGTTTATAATGTAATTCTGTGCATCTATAAAACTATACAATTTTACTCAAAATTCTGCTCAAATTGGAACAAGGAAAGACCTCCTCGTTCTAGTATTATTGTCGTGAGAAGAGATAATTATTGAAGAGTTAAGATTCCTAATATTATGCATATATGTATAGTGTGGACTAAAAAAAGTAAACCCAAATTCAACTTATAATAACTTTGTAATAAATCAAGATATTTTAATTCTGTTTGTGTCATTATGTTCAGAAAAGTGTTTTTTTTTTTATCATTCGAGTAAAAGGAGTTAAATTGGTATTATTTTTCTTCTCTCAGCGTTGTGTTGAAAAAACAAATGAGTAAAGAAAAACGTTGTACAACACAGTTTTCGAAGTAAAAATCATACGAAATCTTTAAATTATTGTTTATATTTTTTTACACAAACTTTTGTGGTGAAAATTTATTTGCAATTTTTGAATTGAGGAATTATCCCGACACTTAGATTGATTATGGGAAAAACACTTCAATTGGCAGCACGCAGGTTTATTTTCGTTGGAAATCAATTGCAAGAACAGTTCGACCGCAGAATAATTGCAATTGGATCCCAGAATGTCAGATCTCATACCTTGCAATTTCATCTCCCTGAGGATATTTAAATAATAATAAAATTTATTTCCTTTATGTATTTATTTATTTTTCCTCAAAATTTAATCGTTTTGATGACCTAAGTGAAAAATTCACGTGTGAAATTAAAGTCTCTAAGAATAATCCTGAGTAAATCGAAAGAGCCCTGACATCACATGTGAGAAAGATGTGAAAAACGTGTCGCCAAGTTGAATAGTTCCTAATATTATTATTAGATAATATTTTACCCTTTTCATAGATTATTTACATAGTATTGTTAGTATAAAAGAAAAACAATAATTTTAAGATATTTTTTTACATGGAATACTGTTTTGTGCAACTTTATTACAGGAAAGTTCACCGCCCTTAATTCTCTCCGGAAAGTTCACCGCAGGAAAGTTCACCGCACTCAATTCACCACCGGAAAGTTCACCGCACTCAATTCACCGCATGGGAAGCTCACCGCAACTCAAATCACTGCATATATGTTAATATCAATTTGAGTTATGTTTATCGATATTTCTTTTTCTTTCAGGTTAATAAAAGGTTTGACTGGATGCATATATTAATTATAATGGGTAGAAAAAATATTCAAATAATTTTTAGATTACGTCTATTCCTCGTACATGTACTAGATCATCAACATTTTCATCGTGGGCCAACATTATAGGCTTTGTAAACGAGCAACAGTTTGAGTGTAGACTTTCCTTCCCTTGGTAGGCATTTCTCCAACAACTATTATTGTTTAGTTTTCAGTTAGGTTAGTTTTTGCTCTTTTTTTGATGCAATCTAATATATTCCATATATTTGGATGAACCGAAGTCATTTGTCCATTAAAAGCCCTATGCCACCCTTTGATATTATTGTAAGAATTTTAGTAAGAATTCTTTAACAAGAATATATGCATTCCACATTTCTATAGAGTATTTGGGAGACCTGTGATGTCTTCTTCTGTCAGGCCGTGCAAGCCACGTATCTTTGAAATAAACAAGGAATCTTGAGCCTCTGAAGGATATGCACCTCGCACACTCAATATAGCCAAATACTACCCCAAAAGAAATTAATGTCGAAACAACAATCAGTACTTAATTTCTATTATTTCATATATTCAGTAATAATATATTATTTCAATACTTCCAGTGATAATACATGTATATGTAAATAATCTCAATTTCATAATTTCAGTAATATTCATTTAATAATCCCTTATACAACCCTGTATTTTTTAACGAAAATCATCTATTTAGATTCTTGTTATTGTTATTATTTTTCATATCTTTGTTACATTATGAATTAAATTGTAATTGCGGTGAATTGAGTTGCGGTGAACTTTCCATGCGGTGAATTGAGGGCGGTGAACTTTCCGCACATCGTGCACGTACCGTTTTAACCCTGTTGTATAAGACACAACGCTGGAAAAAGAAAATATTATCAATTTAACGTCATTTAATAGAGTAATAAAAACACTTTTCTGAACATAATGCAACAAAAAGAATTACGATCTCTTGATTCATTCCAAAGTTACAATCAGCTGAATTTGGGTTCACCCTTTTGTGGTCCACCCGGAACGTAAGAAAAACATTAAAATGTAACTTGCAATATAATTACATTTTAATAGTTTGTTCATTTCGTACAATACATATAAAATTATAGATTGGACATTGTTTTTATCCCTTCGAAATATTCTTGAAATTCTATTTTTAAAACTCTCAGTGTTTGCAAATAAATTTGAAAAATTAGCTATTAATATGATTAAAGAATCTGCTGCACTCATGTATTTCGAATTTACTCTACATATAAGCTTGGTCTCTAAAGCGATACACTTGTGTAAGTACATCAAACTATAGTTTCAGTTCGATGCACTCTGAGGCTGATTCACACAATAGGTTCCTCTTCCTTATCATGTGATTTTGTTGAGATAACCATTTCCCTTAATTGATGATGAACAGGATGAGAGAATCCAAAAAAAAAAGAGATTCTGGGTTCATCCTACGCTGAAAGATAGGAAGAGTGCAGGGTAATTCTGCCCGTTGCATCCTTATCTAACAGATGACGAGGCTAAAGTTTTCCATTATTTTTAAATGAATATTGGAACTTTTTAGAGAAGAACGTGCAACACAGAGAACTAATAACTCCTAATGTCTAATTTAAGAAGGAAATTAATGCCGGACAGGAGCGAGACCGCCACTGTCTGTGAGAATGCTTCAACTGAAGTGCTTTGCAGAAGATTGTACCAGGTCATAACTGGAGCCAATGGTGTAAATCAGCCCTTATTATTTCAACTAAGCTCTTGAAACACTCAAGTCTATTAAAACTGAAGTTTGATACACTTAGTTGACCGCTTTAGAGAAAAATATTACATAACTCGGAACACGGGAGTGCATCAGGATATTTCTAAGTGAACTGCCTTTATCAAAAGCAATTGATCGAAAACAATTTATCTAAAAAAATTGATCGTAAGTAATTGATCGAAGGGAAAATTGATCGAATGGAAAATTGCTCGAATGGAAAATTGCTCGAATGGAAAATTGTTCGCATGGAAAATTGTTCGCATGGAAATTTGATCTAATGTAAAATTGAGCTAATGTAAAATTGAGCAAATGGAGAATTGGTTGAACGGAAAAACTATATAGCTATTGGATTACTTAGTATACAAATGACACACATAATTCATAATTCATTCAGTGGTATATGATGTCAGTAAATGTTAAATGAAAAAGGCTATATAGGGTAGCGTTCCACTTGGTGGGTGACGTCACCGCCTTTCCGTCCCCCCATATCCCATTCGGGTGACAGCTGGCTTCGGAACCGTACTGAGTACGGACACGTTTTATCCTTGTTCCTTACTTCTATCTAAGAACTCTAATTAGTCAGGTGAATTATCAGTAAAATATTATTTATCACATAATATCAAAGTCATACTGCATGGACATTAATCACACGTTCAGCGGACGACTGTCCAAGTTGAGTTGATAATATCAACGTTGATAATATTGACAATGAGCTATAGGTTTCATGAACTTGAATGATTAATAAGATTTTACTTCCCATTGTCATGTAATTATTTAAGAGCTGGATTCTCTATTTAGTATTAAAGACTAGCCCTAATGTGTTTGACGTGTTTTCTAGGCACATCTTTTTAAAATTACTTTATATCTTTCATCTCATTCCTTTAAATTTACTGGCCTTTCTTGGCTTTGTTCCTACATAAATACCAAGTACATTTTTGTATTTAAAAGTAAAAAATATTTATGTATTAGCGTAAATCAGCGTAAATTATGGAATTAAGGGTTCTTTGGTGACGTGTCACAACGTAGAAATACAGTTTGGTTAGCGAATACGCACGAATTTGTCCACGTTTTCATTAAGTACAGATACGTGCGCGAGCTGTGATTGGGTCACACTCCACCCATTAACAGATGTATTCTATCAGTTGCCAATATCTTAAATACCTATGTATTTATTTCTCCTTATGTGTTAAATATTTTTACTTGAAATTTGGTACACATTAGTTTTGTATATATGTATATAGTAACAACTTGCGAAAAATACAGTACACTTGGTTTTATAAATAAGACATGTGTTTTTTAACACATAGTCAAACCTTATCGTTGATTCTGACAGTCAAACTCATTAGGGTTAAGGGTGCCTGCAAACCAAAAGCAGTTGAGCAGGCATGAAGGCGGACAGACAGACAGACAGTTGAGCATTGTGCTCTACACACCGCGAGCGATTGATGAAGCAGTTTTTTTCTGGCGGTCGCTCTCTTTCTATTAATTAAGGGGACGGTTCCCGCTATTTTTCACTTTTTCCGAATTTTTTTTCTTTAGTTACCCTGCAAATATACCTAAGAAATCTCATGGAAAATTCCATTCTTATACGTTGAGTAGAACATTGTCTAACTCGCCTCCCAATGTAGGGGTAGGGGGGTATTTTTCTGAGGGAGTGGGTGGCTCGCACATTCTTATGGACTTCGTCGTCGCTGCCTGGGTCGACCCCCGAAGCGACCTGATGAGTCCTCTGTCTGGGACGAAAAGCATATATGTTTTTAAGAAAAATATTTTTAAAATATTTTTAAACATTCATTAAAAAATATTTTTCTTCCTCCATTATCTCAGTAACTTTTTTTCTCAAATTCTCACGTTCTAAAGTATAGAACTGCTTAGGGGTTGGTCCTACAGAAAAATGTAAAGGAGCTAATATGTTCAGACCAAAATTCCTAAGGTCGTCTAGTAGCCCTTTACCTATAACTTTTTCTATAAACTTGTTTTTTTTTTTTTTAAATAATGACAATTTTTTTTTTCAATTCAAATAAAAGAAATTTCAGATCGAAATTCAAACAAAAAGCTACTAGACGACCTTAGGATAGTAGTAGAGAACATATTAGTTTCTATAAATTTTTCTGTAGGACCAACCCCCATTGAGTCCATAGACTTTCCATGGGGGGGGTCGAAAAACAGGTTTTTCGATCCCCACGGGGGAGGGCGGCCCCAAAATGAAAAAAATTCATGAAGATAGCATAAGATTTTTATTCACTTTACACCTTATGTCAAAATCTCAGCTCAATCGGACGAGTATTATTGGTAGATCTAAAATAGCGGGAACCATCCCCTTAAATCTAGAGAGGCAAATCGATTAGAATTTGAATTATTATTAATATAATTATTGATGATTGTCTTTTCGGTTAATTGTTATGTAAAAATTGAAGAAAAATACATTATAACTTAATGAGATTTAATTGATCTTAATAAATTTATCATTGTGCAATATTTACAGAAGTAAAATATAAAACTGATTCAATCATACAAAGTAAAATAAATATTATTTTGTGATGGTCATTTATTTCATATTAAAATCATATGATTTCATATCAATATCTGTCCAATTTTGCTCCATTGGTTTGATTATAATTCCTGTTGCTATGTTCAGTTTCAGATGTACGCCAGATAGCTTTGCATTCTAACACTTCGGATATTAACTGCTCAATATCAATAGCGATTGTTCACAACCTCTCTCTTCGACACCTCTGTATACACTAATTGACACTAATCGCACATCTGGCAGCCTGCACAGCAGCGGTTAGGAGCAGGAATCGATCACATCTCACGCCAACAGCTAGCAGCCTTACTAACCGCGACTGACCGCTCAACTGCCTGCTTTTGGTGTGTACGCTTCAATACATTACCGTGTTTCTCAAATGCCGCCTGCCTGCATGCCTGCTCAACTGCTTTTTGTCTGCAGGCACCCTATTTGGTGCTTGCACACCAAAAGCAGTTGAGCAGGCAGGGAGGCTGTGTTTGAGAAACAACTTTATATCAAACCAATGGAGGAAAGTTGAACAGATATTGATATGTAATCATAAGATTTTGATATGAAATAAATGAATTTTTATTTAACTAAATAACTTTTCTTTACCTCTGTATGATTGAATCGGTTGTATATTTAATTTATGTATATATTTATGTATTTATGTATATAAAGATAAATGTATTAATATCAATCTAATTTTATTACGTTAGAGTTTATTTTACTTCTATTTTTTTGTTATAATGTCTTAACTAAAATAAAATACCTAACATTATTATTGAGTGAAGCTGGTCATTGGAATTGTCGAATGTATCTAGATACACTTAATAATAAGAATTTTTAAGATACAAATACAATGTACTCTGATTTACCCATAAATAAATTTCTATTTACAACATTATGCAATAGTTTAAACTTTATAAAAAGTTCCAAGGGGAGAAGAATTGCACATAAAATGATAAATAATCCAATTAACGCTGTAATAAAATACTATTTTTATTAATAATATAATTACAAAATAATATGATAATAAATTTATCTAACAATATAAAATTATTCAAAAAATATATAAAACGTTACATTTTATATTACAATTAACAGAGAAGAAATTCATCTATAATATAAATTATATTTCGAATTCTTACCAGCTTTAATGAATAGAAAGAGAGCGAACGCCAGATAGAAACTGCTTCATCAACCGCTCGCGGTGTGAAGAGCACACTGCTTAACTGCCTGCCCGCCTGCCTGCTCAACTGTTTTTGGTGTGCAGACACCCTTTGGTGTGCAGTAAGAATATTTCGTTAAAATCCTTTTTTAATTTGTATAAAACTATAAATTCATTTTCGAACTCTCGTCATACTGCAATTCACAATTAATAAATTA
>CANNZV010001711.1:0-59078 GCA_947561585.1 Caprella mutica
CCCTGCCAGGTCATTCAACAATCTTGAAGTGAGCAGTGCAACAAACTAGCTGCAAAAAAAAAAATATAGATTTATTCGAATATTTCCTATGAGTATTGGAAATACTTTCTTTAAAGTATCGAATCGAATCCTTCAGAAATTAATTGGGAATGAAAAAATTAAACCCTCATATAGCTCAAAAAGAATTAGTTTCTACAATAATGGTTAGGATTTTCGGACTCTCTGGCCAAAAGTACATAAGAATATAACAATTAAAGTTAAATTAGGTTGTATGCACCAAACAGGAAAGACCCGAAAAATCTTTTGATCCATTGTCATATTGTTAATATTATTATTCTCAATTTTATAATAGATATATTAGGATAACTACTTAAAGTGCATCGAAATCTCTTTAGCTATATCTTTTTTTTTTATCGCACGTATATATAATTGAATAAACGAAATTATATTTTTTATTAGTTAGAAATAGAAAATAAAATAATACCTACATGTTGTAGCTGCTAATTTACAAATATTAATTAGGATAAGATACGAATTATCGGTCTGTTCCACATCTTCGGTCATACAAGAAAAATCGATGTAATGATAATTATCTAATTATAGGTGGTAATAATATTATTATATTTTTTTTCTTATATAACCGAAGATGTCGAACTGACCGATAATTCGTAAGGTACTCCGACTAATGATAACCAGTGTTACTTTCGCGCCACAATAATAAGTGTGGCAGAGTCGCTTGGGGGCAATTGGAGAGGAGTTCCTTAGCCTCAAGATATCATAGCCACCATTCATTTCTTTGTTACTTACTTAAAGATGAGCTCAATACGGTAACAGATGCTTGCAGTACTCGGAAAGTGGGTGCTAACACAGGTCATGAACCAATCTAACCTTTAGAACATTTTATATGTAACATTCACTTTGAGAGTACTGTACCAGTAAATAATATTATTTAGGTACTATGACTGTAACGTACTCTAGGTACCATTTTCAGGTGTAAAATAAAATATAAGCAACTAACACGGGCCTGCAATTGTATAATTCTAATGTTATAAAAGTTTTTTGTTTATTAATACGTTAAATTAATCATTTATTTTATAGCACGTTAAATTTATCATTTAAATAGGGTTGTGACAATATGCATATAAAATCATAGATCTTATGAATATCATAGACGAAACGAAACTGTATCAAATACTATATACCGCTGGTTTAGAACGATTAAATAGTCTTTAATTCAATCAGTCTATAATATTTTCAGGAATTATGAATAAAAACGCATATTGTCACAACCCTAACTAGTTATAACTGTGGCGACATTATACTAGGGTATGTTCCGAGTTCTAGGACAGTTCCACATTTCCGATCATACGTTTAAAACCTATATGAAATATTCTAACTCGTAATCTTCATGATAAAAATTAAAATAACCAGTGTGTTTAACTTAACAATATTCTAATGACAACCAAAACATTATCTTCCGCAATTTGCGAAGGTAATAACTAGAAGGAGTCGTACCGGGATGAATTAGTGTTCGACAGATGATGAGGGGGAGGGGGGGTAAGTTACGAATTATCGGTCAGTTTCACATCTTCGGTCATATAACAAAAAACGACACAATAATCATTATTTTAATTAGTTATTATATCGTGGTACATGCAGGTATCATGGATTCTAATTAAATTATTAATTGTATATAATTCTTTTATATGACCGAAGATGTGGAACTGACCGATAATTCGTACCTTACCTTATGCCTGGGACAACTTATCATCATAGGTGATTCAGTTGAGGTCTACGTTAGACAGGTAAATTAATGACGTAAGCATTTTATTGACAAAACTTTCCATGTTATATATTAGCCCACATAGGTTTTTAATTACCCCAAATTAACTTTCAAAGTTACCATGGGGTTCAAACAAATATACTCACTGTAAAGCTTTTCATTATCCCTTGTACTTTGTGTTCTGTATTTGTTATTATTATGTTACACGTACGGAGAAACTTAGCGTGTTGGTAGACCATTAGTTACCATATAAAAACACATTTGTAGGTCATTCGAAACATTTTCCATATATTTTTTAAATTTGTTTTCTTGAAGGTGGAAGCGACAAAATAGTAGCTACCAAATTTGGTGAAATTTAATAGTGACGTACTAGCATGAATAAAGAAATTGAGAAGTAGAGATTTCACAACAGTATGCTGTAGTTAAAGAAGTTGCCTAAATAGCATTTTATCAATATATTTGTGATATTATGTTTAAATCTCTAATGCTTTCTACTTTGATACCGTTAATAAACTTATTATTATAATCGTTCTACCTACGATTGGCAGATAATTACATTTTTTGCATTCTAATAATTATTCTAAAATGATTTGGATAAAAGCACTAGGGTAAGTTCTTAATTATCGGTCAGTTCAACATTTTCGGACACGTAAGAAAAAAATATATAATAATTATTATTTAACCAATAAAAATTAAAGTTAAATAATAATTATTATATATTTTTTTCTTACGTGTCCGAAAATGTTGAACTGACCAATAATCAAGAATTTAACCTATGTTTATTTTTCAAACAGCTACCAAATCATTGAAACTAATAAAGTATTATTAACACAAAAGTTATTCAAATCTAAATAGATTAATATTACCCGTCTCTATGCAGGTTAAATTGAGTATATATTTTCAATTTCCTTCATTCCCTTTTCCTGTTCAATGCATAAAATAATAATTGATCATTTTTCTATTTATTCATTCATCAGGGACCAGAAAATCAGACTAGTCTTTAAGCAGGAATGAACTTTATACGTATTTTCCATAGGGTAAGATCCGAGATATTGAATGATTCCAAATTTTCAGACACGTAAGAAAGAACAATACATAAGTATTATTTAACTCGTTATAACCTGCAAGTATCATGGATATCATTTGAAATAAAAGTTAAATATTTGTTTCCTGCGTGTTCAAAAACTGGAAACTTTCCGATAACTCGGATCTTACGTTCATTCTTACGAAGAACTCTACTAGATGTCGAGAGGATCGGAGGTCTAAAAATCAAAAACAATAACTAGATGTAGAGCACCCACAACATTTCGTCACAACTCAAAAGTCGAGTGTGTTGAGGTTGGAGCTTGAAGGAGCAGGTAAACGAACATGTTCAGGAGGCACGAATTCAGTCAGAGGTTGCATATTTTTCTGAAAATTAAAAAAATATAATAATCAAATCATGAATCTTACGTCTGCTTTGTAATAAATGGTCATATCGTTAATATTGAAGCTAGTGAATACAAGAGACTGGAATAAGCAATCAGGCAGGAAAGTGGCTCCATGAACTAAGTCACCTACTACCATTCATTTAACTGTTCATGGATGCAGAAAAGCTACTCTGTGAATAGTCACTAATTATAGAACGAGACTATAATTAAAAAAATGCAAAAAGATTCTTTATTTTCTCACCCTCTTCTCTGCCAACTTGAGCATCTCCTTCTTCAGGAGGTTAATGATGGAGAAGTTCGGTTGGTTGGGGTTGGCATTGTTCTGGAGAGATGTCACCTCCATCTGTTCCTTCTTCTTCTGCTGTATCTCACTATAGGCACTTTCACCATACAACCTTACCATTGAGCCCCATGTGTCAATGTGAGGGTGCAGTTTCTGAAGTAAAGCCTGTGCAGCGAACTGCCTTCCTTCCTTCTTGTTCTTGCATGTCACACTGACGGTGTGCTTACCTGCACTCATTATGAACTCATTCTTCTGATTAGCCTTCGTCACAACGCGTATTTTGATACCTGCATTCTCCAGCGCATTGTTCTTCTTGAGACAATTGAGCAAGATGGAGTAGGGAGGAAGCTCGCTCATAGTTTGACATAATTGGGGAACACTTGGATCCAATAAAGATACTGTATCGAAAAATTTAGAGCCATCATTACCCTCCTCCTCCAAACTATCCAGAATTTCTGGCATTATAATCTTCAGAGTCTCTTTAGACGCCTGTGTTTTAGCACCTCTTTTAGAGCTTCCATATCCTGTTGCGTACTCTAATTCATTAATTTTAACAGTAGCGGCATAAGGAGTAGCTGAATTCTCTAACACTTCATAGGTATACTCAGGTAAATTTTTAAACACAAACTGTACATATTCATGAAGAATACAAACAGGACTTTTACTCTTTGGATTCAACACCCATTTGCTTCTACGTTTCTTCAGAAAATCTTGGGCTTCTTTGTTTCTAATGGTAATTATTTTGGTCACTGGAGCATCATCAGTTTCCTCTTCTTTAGACTGCTCATTAAAAATGTGACGCTCTCTGAAAAGTCTTCTTTTGTTGCTCCAGTTATGGAAAATGTTTGTCTTTACGGTCTCAAACAGGAAAAGCTTGGAGCAATACTCTCTGAATTCTTCGACAGACAGCACAGGGCGTATCTGTTCCACTATGCAGACTTCAGCCCCTTCAGAAGGTAGCAAAGTGCTGGCTGGATGACTTGGTTTGTTGATAATATTCAGAGCTGCTGCCAATTCAGGATTAGCAAACCGACCACAGCTACTACTTTCCTGGGAACCTTCAGTGGTACCGCGAGAATCTTCACTTTCTGTACTCTTTGAAGATGCACTGTGAACATTTTCTGTATCCATTTCATTGTCGTTTGGCTCATTGGTATCAACAGTATCTGATTCTTTGTCATTAACAATCCTAGTTTCTTTTGATTCAGCAGGCACGGATTCTTTTGAATTGGCAGACTTGGATTCTTCTGATTCAGAAGTTTTGGATTCTTGTGATTCTGCAGTCTTGGATTCTTCTGATTCGACAGTTGTGGATATTTCTGATTCGGCAGTTGTGGATTTTTCTGATTCGGCAGTTTTGGATTTTTCTGATTCGGCAGTTTTGGATTTTTCTGATTCGGCAGTTTTGGATTCTTTTAATTCGGCAGTTTTGGATTCTTGTGATTCAGCAGTCTTGGATACTTCGGATTCGGCAGTCTTGGATTCTTCTGATTCGGCAGTTTTGGATTCTACTGATTCTACAATCTCTGGTATAACAGCATCAACATTTTTGGCTACCTTATCTTCTATTTCAGTAATTAAAGATTTAGACATATATGGACATTTGTTAATGCTTGAAGTGATATTGTCTTCAACAGGTGCATTTTCTTGAATATCTACAATTTCTCCTGATTTCACTTCATCATTTTCAGAACTATTTTTTTCATTTGGTTGATCACTTTTGACTGTATCGGAGTAGTTTTCCTTTTCTTCTAATATTTTCTTGTATTGCAAACAAGGTATGGCACAGATTGGAATTTTATGGGACTGAAAAAGAAAAGGAAATTTGGATTAAAATCAATCTTTGGAATTTGATTAAATTTCAAGGAGATAATAATATTCGACTGATTCCAAATGTTTATTTTTAAAATGAAAGAGTTACAAAATTAATGATTTCTCTTGTTTAAGTGACAATACTTGAAAACTCTGAAGCCATCCAATAGTATAGAACAAATAAATAGAAGAAATCACGCAGATAAGAATTAGTAAGACTAGACAATATCACAATAAGATTAAAACTTTGTTTTCCAGACTTTTCAGAGTTAAATTTAATTAAAAATTATATTGATACAAGTTACTCAGATTTCCAAGAGAGGACCAGATGGGACCACATAAGCAAACCACTCACCCTCACAGGACCAGATGGGACAACATAAGGCCTACTGATGCAGCATGCTCTGGTCTTTCTGTTGAAGTAAATAGGCATTCCACTGCTGTGTTTTAACATTATCCAGTCATTAGGAAGTGCAAAGTACACATTTGACATCTTCTCTGAGTCTGTAAACACACAAACAAACAATTAATAGGTGTAACATAGCAAAAAAAGATGGCATTAATAAATAGGCAAACTATGGAGTGCTCTGACCTCTTATTAACCTCACAGTACTCGGAAAGTGGGTGTGAACCAGAGGTCATGATAAATATCAAGAGGTTAGATTACTTCATGACATTTGTCAACTTTCATTTTCTGAGTACTGCATCGCTTTCTCTATTTTGTGAATATTATTAATAAATAAGTTTAAAGAAAATTTGATTGCCTCAAAAGATGAAGAACTGGATTACGTGCACTTGGTAGAGCGCATATCTTCGCCGCCGCTTTGACTCATTCTCTCCCAAAATCTAATAAACTGGATATTGACCAATCGTACCACCAAGTTTCATGCAATATGGTTGAATACAGAGTTATAAATGACCTTGACCTTTGACCAGATCACTCCTAAAACTCTACCAGCAGGTTCCTGGATATTAACCAATCGTCCCACCAATTTTTTGCCAATTTGATTGAATACTTTTTGAGTTATGCGAATAACAATATGATTAATAAATAAATGCAGGGTAAAATACAACCTTCTGCAAATTTGTGAAGGTAAAAATTTGGAAAACAATAGAAAATTTTGAGACTATCCACTGAGGAGTAATCTTGGTCTTAAAAGTAAATTTTCAGCATTAAAAGGGCAATAAATCAAAAAAAAAAAAAAAAATCCTAAAATTTGCTTTCAAAATAAGAATTAAAATTATAAAAATTGTACTTTTCAATACTGAGAGTAGTGCAGTTATAGATAATAGAGCTTTAAAAAGAAAATACAAAATTATAATCCTAGTACTACATTACATATCGTTATAACTAATATATTGTTAAATACAAGTTTAAGTATGAAGAACCTACCAACCAACTGAATCCTAGTAACTTCATGTCCACTGCTGGTCTCTATTTCTTTTTTGCGACTATTTTTTGATTTCTTTGATAACTCTCCTTTATCCACCATATTCTCTTCAAGCATTGCATCAATTTCATCAATGTCGAAATCATCTTCTAAGCTCTCGACATCACTGGCAATATCTTCAGTAGTTGGCGGGGAATCATCATCTGATATAAACAAATCCTTGTCATCAATATATTGAAAGATTTACATCCAAATAACAAATACTCTAACTTCATTATAACTAATTCCCTAGCTACATTAAAATATATAGATACCATTTTCTTCCACAATTTCATCCAGGACTTTGTATTGACACTCGTCTTCAAAATCCATGTAGTAAGTTCCTCCATCAACTCTGCTAGAACTGGATGCTGAAAAATAATTAGGAAATAGTTATACTATCCAAGTAATAAAATCATTTATAACCTTCAACCGCAAAATTATTTATTTACATTTATTATTAGATTGACAATACATAGCTACTTCAAAAAAGTTGAAAAAACTTTACAATATTTTTAAATCAGTTTAATTTAGTTTTCATGTTTCTCACAATAAACATTTAATTTACCTTGTAATGTAGGATGCTCCAAAGAGTTTTCACTTTCAGACTCATCATCCAGTCTCATTTTTTTAGGTGCAGGCTCTTCCATAATAAGAATATTAAATGAAGAGTAGAACTCTGAATATCAGATCATGGAATCTATATTACTAATATTATCAGACTTTAATAGTCTTTTAATTTTTATTAAGTAAATGATCTTTAATAAGCTACCTCCTATATAGATAATACATGTAGTACATACAAGTCTAAAAAGAATGTCTCCTCAGATCCAGAAATTGAGATTTGGGCACAGCCGTGCAGCAAATAACATGGGATTGGACGGAGGAATTAAATAGGACTCGGCCACAGGCCATGCTTCAAAATATGCAGCTATGCACAAAGTTGCCAATATATATGGATGACTAATGAGGGGTGAAATAAGTTGAAAAAACTAATTAATTGTTAAATCACTAATAAAATAGACATAAGAGATGCACATGCATCAAACAACAGACATGAAATATAATCGTGTTTCAAACTGTAAATTCTTCACTGAGAAGCCAAATATTTACTTTAGAATGAGTTAAAAACTTAAATCAAGTCTGCAGAATATACGACATTTTTAACATTTTCTGTGCAAACAATTCTTAATTTCCTTCTATATGTAGCTACATGCATTTTACTGAAAACATAAGCCATAATAGAGGATTTCTTGGAGAACACTTTACCAGTTCCTGCAGTCTGGAGTTAAATCTTAAATGTGACAACCTTAGGCCTAGATCCATTTTCTCATCAACCGACAACCTGTTGACTTTCCTGCCGGCTGCCAGACTACCACGCTATGAAATATGGGCCACAGCCGCCACACCACAAGAATCATGAAATGCAGGGTTAATCCTCAAATGATGTCAAATCCTCACAGTATCATATTTTTCAGACCGGACTACAGATTATATTTTATGAATATCACCAGACTGCAGGAACTGGTAAACTGTTTCTTAGAGAAATCCTCTATTTTGGCTTCTGTTCTGAGTAAAATACATGTAAATATAGGAAGAAATTAAGGATTGTTCACACAGATTGTCCCATGTTCTGCAGACTGGGAACAGCAGAATGTATTCTACCATGTTTTAAAGTATGGACAAAGTCGCCAGTATATTGGTATTTTTTGAGTGTTAAAATAAGATGAAAAACATGTAAATCAATCCCAAAATATTCTCAAGAGATACTCATGCATTAGGCATGCCGCATTACTTAGGGTCACCGCCGGTCACGCTGGTAGCTAAATTGCGGCCCACTCACTAACTGTGGCCTCTAACAACTGAAGCATCATAGCTTCATAACAAACGTCAAAGCTTAAATTATTAAGTTATAGCATGCACTGTGCTTTTTTGGATAGCTATGCAACATTTTAATGTAATTTCGATTCAGAATGTTTTAGAGACTCCCTTGAGAGGGCCGCAATTAAAAATTAAAGGCTCACACTTTACCTGCGTGACCCTATGATGATGTTTTTAATGGTAAAATCTTCACCTGGAAGTCAAACTTCTCTCTTAAAGTATCCTAAATGAGGCGAACTGCCAGTTTGCCAGTCTGCAGAATATGGGACCAGTGAATTTACCACCAAATACAATCTGGGCGACCTGGATCCATTTTCTCTCTAAACTGGTGACTTTCCTGCTACACTTTGAAACATGCATAATAATTTTAAGGTTTGCTAAACTCCAACAGAGTGATTAATTCATCAGAAAAGACTACTTTTTCCAAAGTGGGTGTTCAGTACAACAAACTAGCGCGGTGTATAGAATCTCCGAAACGGACCGATTGGGGATCAAAACGGACCGATTGGGGATCAAAACGGACCAATTGTGGTTCTAAACGGACCGATTGGGGATCAAAACGGACCAATTGTGGTTCTAAACGGACAGATTGGGGTCAAAAACGAACAGATTGGGGTCCAAAACAGACCGAATGGAGACCAAGCCTGATCAAATTGGGACGAAAATTTTTTGAATGGTGGGGCCCTTTGAAATATTTTTTGAAGAATAATTTTCGGTTTCTAGGATACGACATATGAGCATTCAAAGTAGCTATTGTCTTTTTTTTCAACATAAGTAGGTAGCTATAATCAGTTAAATAGCTCATTCTAAATATTATTATTTTTCTCCAATGTATAGTACTAGGTTACTAACTATTTTAGTGTTTTTTATGAACTACTTAGCTCCGTTTCGACCCGATTAGATCCGGCTTGGTCCCCATTTGGTCCATTTTGGACCCCAATCTGTCCGTTTTGGACCACAATTGGTCCGTTTTGCCAAGTAATAAAGCATTTCCAAACTTGCCATTTTAATGGCGAGTTTGTGACAGTTATTTTGAGCCCTTCAATTGCAAATGGCAAGTTTTATCTATTTTTCTCCTATGCTACAATTTTATGTTATTTTGGAGAGAATTTATGAAAATTTGATCATTTTGGAGAGAATTTGTTGAATTTTGGAGAGAGCTGGAGAGACAAATGGCGAGTTTATAACGCATACTATTTTACTTGGCCGTTTAGGTCCCCAATTGGTCCGTTTTGGTTCTCAATTGGTCCGTTTTCTGTCCGTTTTGGTGATTCTATGTAGTAATGTACCCCAAACTAGCGCCAGTCTGTATTTCGCGGTAAATTCCATCCACTATGTCTGACTTGTCAGTGGAATTTTTTCCCCTTTGAAAATAATATTCTGGCAATCCAAGTAAAATAGTATGTCTCATAAACTCACCATTTGTCTCTCCAGCTCTCTCCAAAATTCAACAAATACTCTCCGAAATGATTGAAATTATCATTAATCCTCTCCAAAATAACATTGTAGCATAGGAGAAAAATAGATAAAACTCACCATTTGCAATTGAAGGGCTTAGAATAACTGTCACAAACTCGCCATTAAAATGGCGAGTTTGGACATGCTGTATTACTTGGTATGTTACCATTAATTTTTGGTGGATAGATTGCTAAAAATGTTGATGGATCAGTCAAATTACAGGAAATTTCAAATTTATGGTAGATATTTTCAGCTTTTTGAAAAAGTCAGTGGGATTTTGTGCACCTAATACAGACTGGAACTAGCCCAGATTGTATTTGGTGGTAAATTCCGATGATATCTCAGGAGATATTCAATTTCTCTAATAAAAAAATTCCTGCAATGTTGGAGGATATTTTTCTATTAATTCCTATAGGGTAGAGGAGCTATATGCCGACCAGATTGTATTTGGTGGTAAATTCCAATGATATCTCGCCCTCGGGAGATATTCAATTTCTCAAATAAAAAACTTCCTGCAATGTCGGAGGATATTTAGCAAATAATTCCTATATTACCATTAATTTTTAGAGGAGAAAATGAAAAAATGTTGGAGGACTAGACAAATTGATGAAAAATGTTGGCAGCTATTTCTCAGATTTTTGAAAAAGTCAGAGGAGTTCAGTGCACCAAATACAAACTGGTATGCCGACAGTCCAACACACCACGGTCACCACCTTTGCGCGCTACGCTTTGCCCAGTCTGCAGAATATGGAACATTTTTCCAAGACTCTCTGCGGGAGTTTTTGAATGAATTTTTAGAAATTGGAGATCTCTGCTGGAAATCTTGAATTAATTCCTATGTTACCATTAATTTAGATGCGGGAGATTTTGAATTAATTCCTATGCCAAGTAACCAGACTGCAGGAACTGGTAAAGTGTTCTCCCAAGAAATCTTCTACTTTGCCTTCTGTTCTCAGTAAATTACATGTAAATATAGGAGGAAATTAAGGATTGTTCGCACAGAAAATGTTAAAAATGTCCCATATGCAGACTGCCCCTATGTTACCATTAATTTAGCTGCGGGAGATTCTGAATCTGCTACTGAGAGTCAGAGAGTAGGTAACTGTCTCTCAAATTAAAATCTCTGCGGGAGAAGAGACACATTCTGCAGACTGGCGCTTTGCTAAATAATAATGACATACTATTGTTTTGATTGTAATCGAATTAGATTCCCCAAACGTTGCGTAATCCGATTCTATCCAGTCTGTAGAATATCCAGTCTGTATTTGGTGCACTGAACTCCTCTGACTTTTTCAAATATCTGAGAAATAGCTGCCAACATTTTTCATCAATTTGTCTAGTCCTCCAACATTTTTCCAGTTTCCCCTCCAAAAATTAATGGTAATATAGGAATTAATAGCTAAAAATCCTCTGACATTGCAGGAATTTTTTTATTAGAGAAATTGAATATCTCCCGAGATATCATTGGAATTTACCACCAAATACAATCTGGCAGAATATGGGACATTTATAACATTTTATGTGCGAACAATTCTTAATTTCCTCCTATAATTACATATATTTTACTGAGAACAGTAGCCAAAATTGAGGATTTATTGGAGAACAGTTTACCAGTTCCTGCAGTCTGGGATTCTATAAAGTATAAACAACAAGCCATGTTTCAAAGTGTGACAGAAAAGTCGCCAGGTTAGTGAGAAAATGGATCCAGATGAGATCACCACATTTAAGATACTATAATAGAGAAATTTTACTTCCTATTAAGATTTTACACTTGGAATTTTGGAAACATCATTATGCTTTAAGTCTGATGCTTGTGCATCTTTTTACTTATTTTGGGAGTGATTTACTTGTAATTTACATGTTTTAAAACTTATTTTACCACTCAAAAGTCGCCAATATACTGGCGACTTTGTCCATACTTTAAAACATGGACAACAAGGAGTCAAGTATCTATAATTTTTATAATAGTAGGCCTATGTTGAAAAGGTGATGACTGAATGAATATGGTATGGCCGACATGATAATGACAGTAGCCTGACATGATTAGATAGACCCAAAGTGCCGACAGATCTGTCGGAAAACAGATCCCGGGTGGTCGGGTCTCGGGATTTTGTATTTTATCAGGTTATTAATAAATATTTTAAGATATCCTTTTATTGAAAACTTAAATTATACAATGCTTATTCTATTGATTTAAATTCTTGGAGTCTTATTTTTAATCATACAAATGAATTCCACTTCTTCATCATGGGACATGCCTTGAACTCTCATATGATTTAGATTAGGTGGCAAGCACGATACGTGCATCTTATTGCAAAAATCTACATAACAAAATTCTAAAAGCCGGAAATGTTACAGTTAGCATACGATTTTCATGAAATAAAAATGATCTTTCTTAATTCAAATTTCAATTGATTAATAATATTTTCACTGGATATTATCGTTATTGACATAGTTCAAACATTGTATAAGTTTAAACTTGTTCTTGATAGCTGCCCAAACAAAAACGTTAAAGGCCAAATGTACCTGCGACACCAGATTGCGGGTGAGGTAACCACTGACCACATATGAATGCAGTACCTTATTGGAGCTTCATGAGCACAGAACATTGAATAAGAAGAAGCTCAGATCGAACGTGTACACAGTCGTAAAATTTCAACCAATCACGTCCATTGATCGCTGACGTCACTATAAACACTCTTGAAAACAGTTTGAGCGTGCATTCTACCTCAGCTCATTATCTTTGTTGGGAGTCATATCTTCCTACCAAATTATGTACACGATTATCTATATTCTATAGCCCAGCTACTAAGCAATAATAAACTAATCTTCTTTGCAAAAAACACAAACTGACACCATTTCGGTTGTAATACGCATTCAAAATTCGGACTCAAACAGAACTGGTGAAACGAAGCCGCTGATTGGCTCTAGTTGAAGTGACGTCGCTGTAAACGGCACTCAAGAGTAATATAATGGGATCTACACTTCTTCTTCTATTCAATGTTCTGTGTTCATGAGGTTACAAAAACATCTTATTTGCGGAGCACTGTCGTACACTTTGTTGCTCGTCCGGATATCTTTGCCTAGAAGTTTTCAGGTCAAACTGTTCACCAATTGGAGAACTACTGACCTTTAGATGGCATTATCACCTTTGATAAAAAAGAATCGTCTGGTTACCTGACTTCAAATTTATGAATACAATTATAACTTTGATAAATAAAGTTGAGGAGTAATGTCATTCCAGTTTTGATATAGATATTATTTTTTACTAATATTAACTTCGCAATCATATTTTAAAAAATTACATTCTTTGAAACAGTACAATGCTAAAAGTCATGTTCACTAAATTACAAGAAAAAAAATTCATCTTAAGTAACAGAATCATTATAAAAGAATAACGTTTATTCAATCAAAACTTTCTCTTCTTAATTTTATGGCGTTGAATTAAAAATGATAACCAATGAGAAGTTTTCGCGTTCTGTGTGCATGTTGAACTTGACTCCGGTAATTAGGTATCATTTCTTATCATTAACCAAAAGTTCATGGGAAAAAATTTCTTTTAAAAAGTTTACAAACAAAACTCATGGATATAGATGCAGAAAAGCTTCAAGGTACCTCGGTGGTGGCCGTGGTTCCTATTTGACAGAAATTCTAGCCTACCCCAGAGGTATGTTCAAACTTAAGTACTTAAATCCAATCTTGCCACTATTGGTTCATTGTCTAGATAACATATAAAAAGAATTTTGAACTCTGATCATTGCAAAGATAAACGGTTATGGACTTCTTAATACCTACCTAGGTATCTCTTATCCCTAACGCCGGTAAGTATTACGTATAATGGCTAATGATGAAATACCTACTGATACAAATATACTTTATAAAATCTGTTCACTATCGCGATTATGGGCATGTATGAAAGTAGCCTAATTTAAATAATAATCATCAAAGAGGATTTTAATAATTTGAAAATTATAGTATGCTGCTTCTGAACCAAATTTCATGCGTCTGATATCAAAAGATTTTTTTTAATTCAGTACCTACCCAAAAGCATAAGGGACTGGAAGAAACAGTCAAAAAGGAAAGTGGCTCCAAATTCACCTACCACAGTCAGTGTCGAGCTCATGGATGCAGAAAAGCTATTTCGTGAAAACAGTCACTTACCAAGGAAGGTGACAAACAGGGAAACTTGCACCGTTGACTGCACTCACTGATGGAAGAGGAAAATGAAGAGGTGATAGTACCTCTAAAACTGTAAGTAGCGTTAAAATATGATAAACATGGTGAAAATGAAAGAAAAAAACCGTACATAATCCAAATTACAACAGTTCGGACCCCAGGGGACGCCACCCCCTTCTCTTCCATTCACCACAGACAGCTTCAGGATAGAGCCCCTGGGGGAGAGGATTTAAGAAGAGAGACCTTCAAAGTTATTATTGTTAGTTAACACTTAACTAAGATAAGAGGTTGATTGAAAAACAAAATGATTTTTATCAAAATATCTTACAAGGCATGATTAAAATACAAAAAAACAATTAATTATAACTAGTATAATTTAGAGCAATAATGTAAATATAACAGTAGCTTTTTCTCCATCAGTATTAGCACTGATCACTAACCAACAATAATTACATGTACCTACCAACAATTCAGAGAAAGTCATTAACTACAAGCAAGTAAAACAGGCACAAAAAGAGTTTTATGACAAAGAATGGAATTTTAGACAAAATATGTTCAAACTCTTTCAATAAAGTAAATACTAAATACACTTAGAAGGATACACGACATATATTTTACCATTAACATAACTGTGATATTTTCCAGCTAATTATAAGTTCTAGTAAGGCAATTGTTTGTCTTGCTTGAAAGGCACTACATTATCCCCAAAAAATCTACCATTAGTAAATAATAAGCTACGTTATAAACTAGATATTGAGAATGAAAAAGTTATGTTTTCTCATAGAGCTGCAATAATATATTCACTTTTCTTATATTGAAATCAGTTTAAAGTTTATGATGTTCCTTATCTTGATAAAGCAGAAAGAATGCAATAGCTACAATCTAAATATCAAATGTAATTTAGGTATAATATATTTTAAATGATTACCAAAGAAAGTCTATTATTAATCATTGCTAGCTACTCTAGAGATATTTACAAGAATAATTAACAATATCCAATACTGACGTATATATTGTTAAAAAGTGGCACACACTTTGGAAGCTCTTTCATTATTATTGTCATTGGAGAAGAGGAAGTAGCTAAAGCTATTCTATTTTTCATTGATATTCAAAAATTAACATTTACTCATTTATTAAATTAAACGGAACACTAAGACACGTCCAATATAAAAATTAGTTAAAGAAGAATTAATTGATTGAAATTACCAACAAACAATTATCAAATTATAGCATCATCCATATTCTTTCTGATTTCAAAACTCAGACCTCTTCAAACTCCATTTCCCTCTCATAGCTCATCAAAGGGTCCTCTTCTTGCTCGTTATTGGACAAATCATCCGTTGATGCCGATGCATCCACCTTAACAACAGTTTTCCTCTTCTTCCTCTTTGTTTTCTCTTGGTTGAGATTGGTGTCCAGATGCTTCTTGAGAATATGACGAGTGAGAGCTTTCTTAGAATCAGTCCTGAAGTCACAGGAATCACAACCATAGTTCCTCTCGCCGGTGTGTGTTCTCTGGTGAAGATAGAGCATGCATTGGTACGGGAACATCTTGTTGCAGGTATCGCATTTAGGTAAATTGACAACACCCAATTTGCACACTTTTCCATTCTTCAGTACAATAGTTTCCAATTCATACTCAGGATGACTTTCAGAGCAGTGGATGATCATACTGGATTTTCCCCATTCTTTGTGCTCGCACACTGAGCATGAGAAAGGTTTTAATTCAGGATGATCTTTATATCTGTGATTCTTGAGCTCATAGTTTCCAGCAAAAACTGTGTCACAGGGTTCACATTTAAACACTTTGGTAGGAACGTCAATGGCTACTTCTTCAGCTGAACCATCTGTGATGTTCACCAATTTCAAGATGAGTTTAGCATCAGGGTTATTTGGGTGTTTTCTGTGGATGTGATCCCTCACTGTCATTTTAGTTGTGGCATGGAAATCACAATCACTGCAGCTGAATGGCTTAACTCCAGTGTGAGAGCGAAGATGAACCATATATTTCCAGTTATCATTGAATACCTTGGAGCAATAAGAGCATGTGACTGAAAATCTGCGAGATTCTTTTGGTTTCTTGGATGCAGTCACTACAAGGTGCACTTTACTGCCATCATTATTGTCAAGAGATACAATGTGTGCCTTTGGATGCTTTTCTTTGATATGTTCAACCAAATCAGCCTTGTGAGTGGATTTCAGACCACAAGCTGCACACTCGAATCTTTTACGAGCAATATTGCGCCTTTTCTTGGCTGGACTTCCTCCTTCACTTTCATCATTCTCTTCATCCATCTCTTCCTTAGCTCTCTTATGTTTTGGAACATATTTCAGTTTTGGCTCATCAGAATGCACCACAAGATGCACACTAGTCATGTGTCTCTGCATATGTTCTCTGTAGCTTGTAGTGAAGTCACAAACATCACATGTGTAAGGACGCTCTCCGGTGTGACACCGCACATGACGCTCAAGAGAAAACTTTGAAGAATATACCTTACCACAGACATCACATATGTAACACTGGGGAACCTTCTTAACTTTGCCCAATGGAACACCATCAATCATGATTATCTTCCTTGGAGCTTGCTGTTCAAAAACTTCACTCTCATTCTTCAATGTCTGCACAGAGAGAGCTTCATTTTTTTCTTTTTTGCACACATGCTGCTTGATAATGTGAATCTTCAATTTTTCAGGGAAAACAGAAGTGAAAGAACAAATGCGGCACTTGTAAAGCTGATGCTCATGATCCATTAACATGTGCTTGCGCATGAAATATCTGTTGCGAAACACTTGGTCACACTTCTTGCACTTGAAAGGCTGGCATTTGAGCTGAAATTTGAGAAGTTAATTTTTAATTTGCTACTGACAGCTTTGAAGAAACTTTATGACATTAAAGAATAACTAAACTCACTGGAGTTGTGCTTGCATCCGAGCTGAAAACTCTAGGAGAGTCCTGATTGTCTGGAGATCCAATGAGCCCAGATGGTGAACCAACAGTAGCTGTGGTGGGTGAGAGATCAACCACACCATTTTCATCTCTGATTCCTATTATAATTTGAAAATGAATAAGATTGATTAAATGAGAAACAATATATCCAATTCATTTCCCTCTTCTATTCAAACAATAAAAATAAGTTGATTAGCAAATTAAGAAATTAGCTTTATCAAGAAGCAAGAAATAATTTTATAATTTCAATCAATAAAAAAATGGCTACTAATTTCACAGAATAATTACAAAAAATCAATCATCAATATTCTCACCCTCCAGTTCTTCATCATCATCTTCATCCTCTATGATACAATCATCTTCGCTAGCAGTTAACACAGACTCTTGCTCCTCTTCTGGCTCCTCCACCTCATCAGGTTCCTCCTCTTCTTCTGACTCCTCAACTGGCTTGGCAACTGCCTTGGGTTTGCGTCCACGTTTGGCTGGCAGCGGCACAGTGTTATTATTAGACTCTGGTGAAGCCCTTTTCCTAGGAGATGCACTCCTTGTCCCTTTGGCTGGAGACTTTGTCTTAGTTGGGGAGACAGCCTTAGCTTTGACACCATTAGACTTTGACACAAACTGTGTCATTACTGTTTGTTTGGAGTCTACCCGTTTGATCTTTTTACGACCCATCTTTAAATAAAAAACAAAAAGAAACAAAAAGAAACAAAATCTGAAAAATGGAACATTTTATTGAAACTGGTAGAAGAAACTTAATTATCTATAACTTCTGCAGGAAACTCAAACACAGTCTTCAAGAGTCCCTGTAGGGCTGGCTCTCAGGCTTTGAAAATTGAAATCCCAGTAACAACTGCAGCAGTGGAAAAAGACACCCACAAATTTCTGATGTGGCTGATTCTATTTCATTGTATTTCTCCTTTTAAAATATTTAGCTACTTGCACTTGAATTAATTATACGACTATATTTACATTAATTTTACTGTGAACAAAAAGAGATCTCTACGAACACACGAACACTTTACTACAAGTTTCTGCGGACTGGCCGGTACAGCCAAAGAATAGTGTATCTGCAACGATTTTTGACAGTTGTCAGTACTCGGTATACTAATTTCACATCATCTTTACTAACACTATTGCTTGTAGATAATTTATATTTGGTGTGGTACTCTGGATACATCATCATGCCAGTCTGCAAAGTGTGCCAAATCTGTCTCCGAGATTTTAGTTTGAGGATAATTTGTCTCTGAAGACTTCTAAATCTGACTCCAAACCAGGTAATAAAGTATGTCCTTACGCTTTACTCACCAATATAATGGTGACTGGTGAGTTTGTGATTGTAAATTTGAGTCTTTTAATTGCAATTGGAGAATTCATTTTTATTCTATACTACAATGTTATTTGACTTATTTTCTATTTTGGAAACAAAATAAAAATTTCATCATTTTTGAGAGAGATGGGGAGACAAATTGAGAAATGTGAACCACACTACTTTACTTTGTCTCCAAAATGACCATAATTTTCCAAAATGTCTCCAATAAATACATTTAAACATAGGAATTAATTAAAAAACTGTCTCCAAGATCTTGCAAAGATAATTTTACCCCCCAAAAAAGTTCAAAGATCTTTGGTGGCATCACCGACATGGACGTGCTTTGCAGACTGGACATCATGCACCCGGCCCCGTACTGACAGTCCGTACGGGGCCGGGTGCATGATGACTGTACATACATGACAATTGTCAATTGACAAAATTAGAAAATAATAGTAGGCCAATTGTGATTTGTGAAATTAGCATCACAACTATGCAGAGACTCATTTCCTTGATAGCCTGCCACCTAGTCAGACCACTCTGCATAATGTGTCTCCTGTCTCTCACTCTCAGAGATTCTAATTTGAGAGAGAATTAGTCTCAGACTCTCAGCAGCCATATTTTAAAGTATGGACAGAGTCACCACTCGCCAGTACCTATATTACCAATCTGAAGAATATGGGACTGGGAGATATTTGCGATAATCTATCCGAGCAATTTTGAATTAATTCCTATATTTACATTAATTTTGCTTGAACAGTGAACACTTCTGAATTAATCTCAATATTTACATTACTTTTGCTACAAACAGAATATGAGATCTCTATATAGGAACACTTCAGTGACTTCACCAGTTTCTGCAGACTGGATATATTGGCGACTTTTGACGAGTTATAAGGTTATATAACCTGAGTTGAAAAACATGTAAATAACAAGTATGAAGTAGGTAAATCTAAATCACTCCCAAAATTGTCTCAATACCAAGAGATGTACATGCATCAGACATAAAGCATATGTCCCCTCTGCATCATGTGTCTCTTGGTTCTTGCGGCCTTGCCAAGTATGGACAAAGTCACCAGTATATTGGTGACTTTTGAGGGGTTAAATAAGTTGGAAAACTTGTAAATAACAAGTAAATCAATCCTAAAATAGTCTCAATAGATACATAGGGTGTTTGTGCCAGTAATCAGTCACTTAAGGATAAATTACAAACAAATACCAATAACGAGTCACATATAAATGCTACCAACGCGATGCAACTATCATTAGAAAGCTGGAATTTTTATCTTTCCAATCACTTTACACATAAACACATTTATATTATTACTTATGCAATTAAAAGTAAAAAGTCCCATTAGTCTAAAATGCTAGTAATTGTCATAGCAATATCTATGTTCGGTCACTTCCAATTCTATTATCGTCAGGTGGCAAATCATAAGGAACTAATGTTTGTCATACTTGTTGATTAGTGACTGATTAATATAATAGTATATAGTATAATTATTCTCCCGCTTCTAATTACTAGTAATAAATTTAGTCATACCTAATATCTATACAATCAATATGTATTTTTTTTATTAATGTAATTCCTAATGTACCAAGTAATAGTAAGTATTATGTTTATATTATTATTACCTACCCATACACACAATCAAAGACTTCGTCAATGGTTAAAAATACGTTATATTTTAGTGCTGTCATTTCATTTGAAAGTTGTTTGCTACACACCAGAATAGAAAACTAAGTTATTTTATTTTAATGTGATTATTTATTTACATAAGCTGAAGCTCCTACAACTGCTACCTTTTACATGCAAGAGGAAATAATTACCCGCTTTAAGAATCAACGGCTACTTTAAATTATAAGGTTTATTATATATTTGATTCGTCTGCCAAGTATACATAGATTATATTCAGATGTTTTAAAATTGACAATCAATGCTTAATTTATTCATTTCTCAGAAGACTCAGATTAGTATGTAGTATTATCAATTAATTTAGTTTTAGCTTCTATAAGTTTTCTTTGATTATAATAGTTCTGAAAAAAGGGGTAACTATTTTAAATAAAAGCAAGCCGTAATTGTTATGCGCATTTCATGTCTATTTAGTTGCAGATATCTTAGCCTTATTATAATGCTAACTATAAGTCTATAACACATTTTATTTACTGGTAAAAATTATTTTGAAATTGCTTTACCTCAATTAGATTTTCATTGAAAAAGTAATTTTCGGCCCCTAAATAACTGTTACTTTGTTTAAGTTTAAACGGGACATAATTCGAATGTCCTCTTAAAAAATAAATGCCGATATATGTGCCGTCTACATTCCCTCTGGTTTGCCCTCTTCCACTATTGTGATGTAGATTCAACCATTCTTTGTCGCTATTAATGACGTACAACCTGGAGTGGAAGTCCTGTTTTCTGTTGATTCTAAATCCTTCTGATTGAATTTTACGTATTTTGGTTATTGAAAAACGTCATATATAATTCACACGTGACACTATATAAGTGGGTATGATTATGTAAAATATTTATATATTTGACGTTAAAGTAATCATATCTTGTTATCATATGTAATAACGTATTTTATTCGGAGAATATACAAGCTTAACTATCTCAAAATTTATTCATTAATGTTATTGGTCAATGTAACGATCTAAATTAATTAGTTAAAATACCAGTTTGTTATCGGACGCATGACGGGAAGTTTTTCCAGTAATCGTCAGGGTGGACGGATGGATTCTATGTTTAATCGGCCAGTCTGTCCGAACATTAAAATCAGATGTTCTGATAATCTAGTGATCGGACTATCATTTTAAATAAAAAGCAAGTATTTGTTTGCTTAAATTTTAAAATGCACTGATAGATCGTAAATTGTACTTCTAGAAAAACATACACCTGGTACACCAAGTAAAATAGTATGTCTCATAAACTCACCATTTGTCTCTCCAGCTCTCTCCAAAATTCAACAAATTCTCTCCAAAATGATCAAATTTTCATAAATTCTCTCCAAAATAACATTGTAGCATAGGAGAAAAATAGATAAAACTCGCCATTTGCATTTGAAGGGCTCAAAATAACTGTAACAAACTCGCCATTAAAATGGCGAGTTTGGACATGCTTTATTACTTGGCTGGTACATTAAAAGCTACTGAAACACACTCAGGAGTTTCAAAGAGGAACCGTTCTCTTATGAAAAATACAACGAACTGACCGATAACTTGACTTTCCGACAATGATTGGAAGCTACCTGTTAATTTGTGTGGTTAAATGATTAGAAAGAATTACTAATCAATTATACTTATTATAGTGGTTGATTCTTTAATAATTTAGTACGTATGCCTCTATTCCTTAATATATTATATAGAAAATTAACTCAATGTGTCTGCTATTCCGATTACTAGAGGTATGCCGATTACTGGCACAAACACCCTATGCATCAGGCATGAAGCTTAAGGATGTTTTCAAGTGTAAAATCTTCACTAGGCAGCCAAATTTCTCCTTTAAAGTATCTTAAATGTGGCGACCTCAGCCGACCTGGATCCATTTTCTCACTAAACTGGTGACTTTCCTGCCACAGTTTAAAACATGGGCCACGCAGATTTGAATTTGAAAGAGGCCAGAGGGTTGCTTTCGGACTCTCAGCAGCAGATTCGGAGATTCAGAATCTCCCGCAGCTAAATTAATGGTAACATAGGAATTAATTCAAGATCTCCCACAAATATCTAAAAAAATTTAAATTGGGCTTAGATTTGTCACAGAGTCTTGGAAAAATGTTCCATATTCTGCAGTCTGGGCATGTACTGATGATGTTATGTGCATGCATAATGATGTTTCTAACTAAGTGTAAAATTTTCACGAGGAAGTCAAATTTCTTCTTTAAAGTATCTTAAATGTGGTGACCTCAACTGGATCCCTTTTCTCACTAAACTGGCAACTTTCCTGCCACACATTGAAACATGGCTCAGCAGCAGATTCAGAATCTCCCACAGTTAAATTTATGGTAACATAGGAATTAATTAAAGATCTCTCGCAGAGTTCTACAATTGGGCTCAGAATTCAGATTAGTCATAAATTTATGGCTCACTAGTTGCCACACTATGAAACAACAGAAACATGAGCCTACCTAACAATTACTGTAGCATAGGTGATAGGGGTTAATTGAATAAAATAACAGCCAACAAATATGATAATAAATTAGTTAGGAGCTTATTGGTCACTTATTGAGTCATTGTCAATGAATGGTAACCTAATTTCCTATATAAAATCACTAAAACGTAACATCTAGCCACAAACTCGTTGTCCTCAGCTTAAAAATGGCTGCCGAGACGCGTAGATTGAATGTACATTTATTACACATATATAGGTAGGTAGGTATATTATTTGTAGCAAAAAGATCTAACATAGGTAGTAAAGGTTGAGAAAAGTTGTCCAAATAATAATAATAAGATATGATTAATATTGAGATTCAAGAGGTTCGAAAGTTTTAACCTTTAATTATTAATAATTAAATTCTTTTGCGGTAGCTGACAATTGTAGCTTTGTTCAAATATTATTGACTCTTTACATTTATACTTGACTTTCATCTACCACTAACCGTAGAGTTATATTATCTATCAAATTCACGCTTGTGAACAAAAATATGTTCAGACTGTACTAAATAGGAAATTTGAATTTTCTAATGAGACAATACATTGAAGGTTGTATCTTTTAATTTAATTAAAAAGAACTGGTTCGTGTCAACTCAACCAGTCTTTTAAATACTTAAAATAGCATGATTCTCCAGATTAATTAGGAATTTGAAACAAATCTAAGTTGTTGTTGAATAAAATAATTAGTCAGATAAGAAGATAAATTAGTGAAAATATCTTCTGTAGTAGCTACTTGCAAGTACATAAGGAATTTAAAATATATGGGATTATTATTGTAGAGTTGGTAACTAGTAGATTTCAGGTTTCAGCGACTTGAGAAGCAATCGGTTGAAATTGGTCGTAAATTAATCACAGAATCATAACATAAACTTAGTATGCTTACACATACAGTTTTTTTCTATGCGAGTTCTAAATGTAACAGAATCTCCCTACCCTCCTCCCCATCCACCAAATACAGCACCTGTTAGGCTGTTTCAACTGTAAAACACAGGTGTGGTTAATGGTTATAGTGTTCACAACAGTAACCGAAAACCGTACAGAAATGCACTGCTTTGAAAAATTTTCCTGCATGATTTTACCATATGTTTTATAATTATTCATTGAATTAGCGACATTCAATCAGGAGATATGAATAAAGAAATTCTATCTGGTCTATATTGTTGATACCAGGAATAACCAATTAATTAGGCGGTTCAACGTATGCTTGGAATAAATAGTGAACTTAAATACAAAGGACTCTAAAGAAACAGTGAAAAAGGAAAAGTGGTTCCATGGACAAAGTCACCTACCACCAGAGATGACAAATCTCATGGATGCAGAAAAGCTATTTTGTGACTGCAGTCACAGGACACAAGCACCGCTGACTGCACACGCAAATGGAAGAAGAAAATGAAGAGGTGATAGTAAACTAAGACTTTAACACAAAAATCTAATACCTCGTAGTTAAAGACTTCTATAACAGCAAGTAGCGTTAAAACATAAAATATTTAAAAAATATAAAAAACACGATTCATAATCTAAATAGGTAAAGACATTTTATAGCCAAATGATGGTTTACTCTAAAACAAAGAAAATTAAATTCAACATGTATATACCACAATTTATTAATGATTTATTACAAATATATAGAAATATAAATACATCAAAAATAGTATATAAAAATACCTAGTATTGCACCATTGCTACAAATATATCCACCTCCGTCAGATAAGCAATTACTCAAAATAATTACTATAAGAAAAAAATTCATTCATACTCACTACAACGTGAACATCAAAGAACAGTCCCACTAGTCAAAAAACGAGTAGCTTTTTATGAATGAAATGACTTCATACTCTCATATATGATATTAATTATTAAAAACCTTTTTCTTATATAGAAATTTAAGAAAATCAAACATGCTGGGAATAGATCCTCATTTTTAGGCACAATTATTTTGTGCGATGATGGGAGAAAACCAATCACGTTTTATTAAAAATTTGAAGTCCGATGCACTAAAAGCAAATATACATTTTATACATTAGTAAATATACTTTACATTGCGCTAACTAGTTACTCAAACATAAAATCATGTTAAGTTATTACTTATTAGTAATACATTTTGTACATAGATAAATATTTATGAAAGCACCTTTCGTCATTTAAAAAAAAGTATTATATTACATATTGAAATTAATTTACAAATTTTAATACTAATTAACTGCCCAAACAGACTAAATTTTTTTGAACTTACAAGAAAGTATAGTTTGACACTTATCATTGGCTTATTTTTTTAAATTAAATAACAATTTATCTAACAACGTTATGACTAATTCCTTAGAAGACGACTACTCCACAAATGGTGACTACAAATAGTCACGAAGGAGCAAATGAAGGCATGAAGTTTATTGAGACTGTAGGTGGAGGTAGTCCTTTCTTCAGCCTTCAGTCTTTTCTCAACAAGTCGAATCATCTGAAAAAAGAATAAACTGTATTAAAGAAAATAAGTATTGGAAAATGTTTGGACTCGTTAGAGCATGTTTGAACTCGTTAGACCATGTTTGAACTCGTTAGAACATTTTTGAACTCGTTAGAACATGTTTGAACTCGTTAGAGCATGTTTGAACTCGTTAGAGCATGTTTGAACTCGTTAGACCATGTTTGAACTCGTTAGAGCATGTTTGAACTCGTTAGACCATGTTTGAACTCGTTAGAACATTTTTGAACTCGTTAGAACATGTTTGTTAAAATATGTTTGAAATTGTATGAACATGTTTGAACTTGTCTCAGTTGTCTGAACATGTCTGTACTTATTAGAGCATGTTTGAACTTGTTAGAACATGTTCTAAGGTGTTTCAACATGTTCTACGGTGTTTCAACATGTTTAACCCCCCTCCTCTTTCACTCACCGTTCCATTTGGTTCCCTCAAGTCAGTGGTGATGAGAATGAAGACATTGTCCATAGACTCGTAAGCAAGAACAGCCGTGTGCTGTCTGTTACCATCGTCACGAGTGAAGAGTCTGGAACAAAGGAATAAGTAAATATAAGGAAGGTGTAAGTGTAAGTTATGATGTAACAAAGGTGGTGTGACATGACTGTAACAAACATCACAGCTTGTCGGTGAGCTCTAAACGAACATGTTTCTTCAATCTAAATTCTAAAATGTCAAAATATAGTGAGACGCGCTTAAGCCATAAGGTTTTTGAGATATTGTCTCTACCACATAAGTTTCTATCGATACATGGCTGCAAGCATGTTTTAATGATAATTTCTAACGATGACTCTTATATATTTGGTAGGAAGTAGGAGCTAGCGAGAGGCGGAGCACTAAACCGTTAGTGCTCCGCCCCATGTTGGCTCTTCCTCCACCTCCTCCTTGCAAATAGTTATGAATGTAATCTAATTGAATTAGATTACATTTCAAATAATAAGAACTTAAATTGAAACTCTCAATATAGAGGTCTGTGATGTATGTAGTTTATTGTATCCGCTAGTTGGTTGTACTGCACACTTCATGCACGGCCCCTGATACACTTTTTAAAACTATATTCTTATGGGTAGAACTTTTTTTTTATCCTTAGAGGCGTCACCCCAATTTGTTCTTTTACCCGTATAACATATTAAACTTAATGTCCAGGATGAACCAAATACCAAAATGATAATGGTTTCAATATCACCAGGACATTTGTATAGACGATTGGAAAGCAATAACAACTGTAGAATGGTTACTTTTATAATGCATGGGAATATTTGATAAAAAGCTTATAGTGATTCAAACGCCTATTTACACTCACTTGACCCCCAAGTAGTCCTTGGTCTGTAGGATACGGGTGAGAGACTGGTACCAGGACAGGGGAAAGGACCCCAGCCTCTGAAGCAGTGGCTCAGTGGAGGCGAGTGACGTCACTGCAACCAGTGATATCAACTCCTCAACATCAGCTGAACAAACTCCCTCCTGAGAAGAGAAAGAACAGAAACACTGAAACACCAAGTCTACTGTTAACAGGGTAAGTTATGAGTTATCGGACAGTTCCACATCTTCGATCATATAAGAAAAAATGTAATTATAAGTAGCCTAGTCTATTTAAATTTTTTTTTAATTGGTATTAATAATACCTGAAGGTATAGATAAATTAGCAATATATACTAACTAATTAAAATTAAATAATTCTTTTTCTCTTACGATAGACATGTGGAACTGTTCGACAACACGGAACTCACCCTATACCCCAGTGAAGTGTTTATATTTGAAATAGAAAATCAATCAGAGATAAAAAAAAGGCAGGATATATTGGATCTCTATTATGAGCTGAATTCAAGAACACTTCTATTATTCTACTGCCACAGACAGATTTTGGGAGGAAACACACCGTTAGTGGCAAACAGAAACTTTCGTACATCCTATTATATTAAGATTTACTAGTTTGTTGTGTGAAATGTACCACCAATAGTTTGTTACTAACTAACCTTAGCATTTTCCTCATCAAGGTTAGTAACACTGAGCCACAGCATATCTCTGCTGCAGTGAACCTTAGCGAGGTGTAGCGAGTCTACTAGGTTGTCTTCAGCCAGTTTGGCCTGTGACAGCAGCAGTCGCTGCATTATCACGTCATAGTGCCAGTGACGGGAGCGAGGCATCTTATTTGGGGCAATGGGAGGGGAGGATAGGAGGTGGAGGTTAGTGGGTACACTGGAGGACTTTCCTCCTTTGGTATCTGAGTTGCCTCCATCCTCCAAATTGATGTGAGAGAGACTGCTGAATGAGCCGCCACTGGAAATACTTTCTGCAAAGACATTCGAGGGGTTAATTCAATTATCTAGCTTTTTGTTTTTAGCGGATAAAATTATTGTTGTTTTTCATTGAAAAAATCAATGTTGTTTTTAATTGAAAAAATCATTGTTGTTTTAATGGAAAAAATCATTGTTGTTATAATGGAAAAAATCATTGTTGTTTTTAATGGGAAAAATTGTTATATATTATTTTTAATGGATAAATTGTTGCTTTATAAAGAATTGGAAGATACAATAAGCACTCACCATCACTGCTCATTGACTCTCTCGGTATTTGGAACACGAAGGAGCCTCCTGCATCCATAGCGAAGAAATCTGAGAGAAAAACAGTTAGGAAATAACTATGGAAGAGTTGGCTATCGAATTGGCAGCTATAGTTATAGAGACTAGAGTGATGAAGTTAAGTTTCAAACTCTCTGACACTTGAATAAAGCTCGCAGTTCTGGGATAGTGAGTGGGTGTTAACACAGGTCACGTAAGGTGGAAAGACTTAAAAAACCCTACGTGTGTACGGCCCTTTAGAGTTACGAATATTGATAGCGACTAATAATGCATAAATAAATGTTCTGACTCAATTCATGACAAATTTATGGAGAGTATAATTTCGACTTTACTGCCCCTTTCCTTTACTATTATTTTCACTTACCATTTCTTATTTCCGTTTTACTGACGTGTGATAGAGAATAGCATCTCCTTCTTGCAGCACACTTCTTTGGACTAAGAGGTTCAGAATTGTTATTAGTTCTTTTGCTAGTCTCATTCTTACTAACACTGTTCTCCATTTTTCTAGTCATGGCAGAGGAAAAAGTAAGGTGGTTGGTGGGGATCATTTTCTTCTTGCTGATGAGAATCAGATAATATTTTAGGAAGAGACAGTCCTTATCCAATGGAGTCTCCGATTTACTTTTAATGACGGCATTTTTTTCATTTTCTTCTTTATCATCCTTATCTTCTGCAATGGACTCTTTGAAATCCTTCTCACACACATCTACACCGGCTTCGATTTTAAGAAGCTTGTCCGAATCCTTCAACTCGTGTTGTTCAACACTGGTTTCAGCAGACAAGTCACTCTTGTTGCCTTTAGTGATTAGGAGAATGGCCTCGAACTCATCAGCTACCATCGGCATGTGACACTCGCTAAATTGGAACGACTGACAAGAGTGAAAACGGAGCAAAGCGTACTCATCGTCCCTCTTCTCCTCTTTGCAGTAAGACATTCTCAGAACATTCATTCCGTACTTTTTGTTGTTTGAAGTGAGGTAATAGAAGAGCTTCTCAGAAGCAACTCCAGTGTTGGGAATCACAAGAGTGCTCGAATGAACCATGTTACGGCAACTGCTGGGCAGCTTGGAGTGGTAGTTGGTGAAGGAGGAGAAAAAGTCACTGACGTGGTAGCGCGCGTTGAACACTAGCTGTCTTTCTGCCAAGTAGGCACTTAGCAGACGTAGATGGAAGTCATACAGGAAGGAATGACTGTGAATCATTCTCTGAACATTCATGACTGTTTTAAGGAAGTGTTGCAGAGAGTATTGTGGAGTTCGTACATCACTCCCCTCTGTGATTCTCTCTTTCTCTATCACGTACATCACCACTGAGAAGTAAGGCTCCTGTATTGAAATCATTAGAAAGATGGTCCCACCAGTCGCAGGCAGGACCAAGTAAGTGGGAATGGTTGTGTCCAGAGGATACAGTCTGCTGTCACTGAAGCCACAGGCGTTAGTCTCTCTCGGTATCTCTTTGAAACCGTAACTCTGCAGGTACTGGAGATACTCTTTCAATAAACTGCTTGAAAGTTGCTGCTGCCATAAATCGTCATTCTGTCCCGTGCGATGCCTTCTTCTGCCTGCCAGTCCACTAGACTGAGAGGATGGAGGGGAGGCACCTGAAGGGAAGGGGATGCGAAGGGGTGGGGGAGACTGTTGCCCCACTGTAACCTCCTCCTTTGGATTCACTTCAACCGGAGGAATTGTTTTACCACCAGTCCCCGCCTCTACCACAGATGCGCGCCATCTTGGATGTAAGAGCAGAGGAGAGTGGATGGTGTGGTACATTCTAGCGTGATCACAAACAGTCTTGGCAGTTTTACTGTCAATGAGGGGAATGTTCTTGCCACACATCACTCGACTTATGAGATCTTTAATGCAATTCACATTGTCAATGTAAGAAGTTAGCTGCATTGCTTGAGTTCCTTGCATGAGCAGAGCGTCTCCCAGATCATCCGAATCTAACAGAGGGATACCATTCCATCTAAGGCTCTCAGCATAGACCTCAGCATAGGAGACCTCCTTTATCTTCTCTATCTGCTGGGTCTGCTGCTGCTGGTGCTTCAAATGCTGCTGATGTTTCATCCTCGACTGCGTGAAGAACTTGAACTGCTGCGCCAAGTTGTTACTCATTTTCAGCTGAGGTGTGAGTGGAGGAGGTACACTGGCGGAGCTGGTGTTCAGATTACTGTCTAGATGACTCGTCACGTCTTTCTGAGGCAAGTGGTACTTGATTAGCGAATCAGTTGGCGCGAGTAGGTAAGTATTGGAAACAGGGTCCTGAAGACAGAATGGCTGCTGGTCGAAAAGAGTTAGTTTCTGCATCAGAAGAGATGAGAGAAGGTAGTATCTTGCCACTGTCCATTGGTGAACAGACTCCATTCTGCTCATAATCTTGTCACAAATGTCTCGAGAGATGTTGTACGAGAAGAAAGTCACCTGCGAACAAACAAACATCACTACTGTAGTTAGTTAGGGTAACTAACGATTATATGGAGAAAATTAGAAATATCAATTAGCTATATTTTAACTGGTTATTCTAATTGGTATCCATGATACCTGTATGAGAGAAATGGGTGATACCTGTAGGTATCATGTATACCAATTAGAATAAAGAGTAAAAATACAATAGCTATTCTATAAGTCAGATAAGTCAGCTTTCCCTGAATATGTTTTAAACTTTTTCAATCAACTCTAAGAATGAGTGCAGCTTACAGTATTGATCTCTACTGCAGCAATGAGCATCTTAGTGAAGGGTATGGAGTTGGTAGAAGAGCCACAGGATGTCATGACAGTGCGGGTACTGCCACCACTGTCATGCCTCTCTCTGCTGTGAGGGCACTGGTCCTCTGAGTTGTACTGAACATCTAAAACACGGAAGAAAGAATAGTGAGATTGAGGAATAATTGGAGAGTAATGAGTAAATGAATGGAGAAATGGAAGGTTAAAACAGTTTTGTTTCTCAAGAACGGAAACAATGACGATAAGATACGGTAGAACTCATATATGATGAAATTATATATAGTGAATGTAGTGTCCTGAGTAAGGAAGTAGCCTCTATAGTGAACAAATATTCTTTAGTCTACTATAAAATGACCATCATTTATAGAAAATGAATGACTATTTTATAGAAAATTTATTCACTATGGAGGCAGTTCCTTACTCATGACAATGCACTTACTATAAAGAATTTCACTATAGAGGATTTCTAGGAACAGTTTATACTGTAGCTAGCTACAAAGAGGTCATTCTTACCCGGTGTGTTAACTTTGAAGTCACACAGACTCTGCTGGTCACTCAGGAAGCAGTTGTTGATATCCACATTGTAGGCAGAGCCTAAAGAGAAATGTGAAGGAGTTGATTAGTTTATCTCGTAAGTTAAACACTAACACAGATAATTATAAAGTCGGTCATAGTATAAGACCCGACTAGTTAAGTTACTCATCTGTGCAAGCAGATATAAGTAATAATATTGCTCTCTTACGGTGAAGAATATTAATACACATTCTTAGTAGCTATTTACAGGAAAATTATTAATAGGTAGGGTAAGTTCCGAATTATCGATCAGTACTACATCTTCGGTCATGTAAAGAAAAACAATATAAAAATTGTTATTATTAGATAGCACTGTGTAATAATAACAATTTTTATATTGTTTTTTTCTATATGACCGAAGATGTAGTACTGACCGATAATTCAGAACGTACACTATGTTTGAATAGTATCGAAAATGAGGCGATTAATTCTTCCACTTTATCCGTTTAGGTTTAAATCTAAATGCATATCTAACTAGATGACGGACACTCGTAGAGCGCATACCTTAGCTGCTGCTTATAAAGGACCTTCACCTCTAACCTGCTCTCTCCAAAAATCTGATAAAATGGTTCCTGAATAATGACCAAACGTCCTTCAAGCAATTTGGTGGCATACTTTTTGAGTTATGCGAATAAGAAGATGACAAACAGACAAATGCCGTCTAAAATATAGCCTTCTGCAATCTGTGAAGGTACTATAGGCAGAGGAGTGCCTTCTCACCTTCATAAGGAAGGCAGCCTCTGTGCAGTGAAGGTAAATTCTGGGCGAAGAACAAACATCGTAAGGGAAAATCAAAAACTTCTTCCTCTTTGTAGAAATCCTTGCGACTTGGCTGTAAAAAATAAACACGTATGAGAAAAAAAAACACTAAATACCAATAACTTTACATTCTATTCAACACCGAATTACTCTATATAACTTTTAATCATCAGACGTTCCACACCTTCTGTCATATAACAGAAGAATCTGTACTGTAATAAGAGCAGAGTCTGTCTGTCCGTGTGTCACAAAATGGGTTAAACAGTCATTCTATCAACAGCGCCTCATAAAGTTGGTGGAAAATCAACAAAACACAAACTAAAAAGAAAAACTTATAATTTGCTCTATATCTTCGATACGGATCTCACTAATATTAATAATGGGAAAAACTGTTTTTTTTCCTCGGGAGTCGAAAATATGAATGAACAACAGGTAGCTACTGTACTAGTATAAAATAACAATTTAACTTTTACTTTAATTAGAACTATGATACATGCAGGTATGATAGAGAGTTTAACATCTGGTTCTGAACCAAAGAATATATATCTGTGACGTAAGAATGAAACTAAATACAAGGGACTGGAAGAAGCAGTCAGAAAGGAAAGTGGCTCCATGAACAAATTCACTTAGCTGGTAGCTACCTTTCGTCATATAATAATTCCATGCAATATCTAGCTAACTTACGTGATACTTTTTGGAAACGATGAAAACATGACTTTTCTTTGGGTCCGACTCAACATCTTCAAGTTCCTTTTCATCTGTCTCGTGGTAGTTGACTTTGAAATGTTTGCTTCGTTTACGGGCTTTAGAGTTGCAGTACCTCTCCAAGATCTTACTGGACAGTTCTCTATTAGAGTTCTTCTTACCAAAGATAATGCGACTCATTATTTCTTTACGAATCTTCCGTTCAGCCAATAGTAGCTTCTCATGTTGTTCAGTATTTACATTCTTTGAACTCTCCTTTGGACTAGTGGCTTTGTTCAAAGATTTATTTTCAGCTTCATCATTTGCTTCCAGAAGTTCAGAATCCATTTCTTCCATGACAGTTTCCGGCAACAGATGTTCTTTAATTATTTTCTGTTTATCTTTCAATCGCTTCACAGCACGCTCTAGCTTGTGCTTCAGCCTCTCCTTCTCCTTCCCATGCGCTGCAAGGAAGTTACTACAACGCGTAACTGATCTGGAAGCAGTGGCCCAATGGGTGATTTCCTTCTCCACATTAGATGTCTCAGTGGATACTCCTTCATCCACCATGGTGTCCAGATCATCATCCTGCGTCTCCTTCTTCTTCCTCTCCTTTATCTTCTGCTCCACCTCCTTGCGAATGTAAGTGAGAGGAGTTCTCTGGTACCAGGAGATCAGCATACCGTCGCAGTGAGTCATTCGCTGGAACTCCTCCAGAACTGTCTGCACCCCACCTCTGAAAAGAAAGAGCCACTGAGCCACTGTCACACACTGAGTGACACACTATTATATGTATGGTGAGACATTATACCTGTGTGGGAAGGTGAAGGAGCAGCTCCTCACGTTCTCTACACCAATGTCCACAGCGTGTCTCAGCCAAGGTAGCAACAGTGAAGTGTACTGGTGATCCAATTCTTTCATCTCTATCAACTCGTTCATCTGAACAGGGAAAGAGAATAACTATATTGAAAATAGAATAACCAAGTAGCTATTCATACTAGTAAACATTGGCTACGATTACTCTCTTTCAATCTAAATGAAAATATTACGTAGGGCAAGTTACGAACAATTGATTGGTTCCATATTTTAGGTCATATAAGAAAAATCTTTATAATACATAGCTAGTTTTTGTTATTAATTATTTAATTTTAATAAAGTATTTTCTTATATGACCGAAAATTTAGAACCAACTGATAATTAGGAAGTGATTCTGTTACCTCTTTTCTTATCATGTGTTCGAGGTGTTCGCCTGGTAGCACCTCAGTGTCCTCCTCCTCACTGCTGTCATCTGAACTGCACACAGACACGTGCTCTGATGACTCCAGGCAGGGGACACTGTTGTCATCTTTGACACTGTCTTTGCTGGCACTATCTTTGCTGGCACTGTCTTTGCTGGTACTGTCTTTGCTGGTACTGTCTTTGCTGGTACTGTCTTTGCTGGCACTGTCTTTGCTGGCACTGTCTTTGCTGGCACTGTCTTTGCTGGCATTATCTTTGCTGGCACTGTCTTTGCTGGTACTGTCTTTGCTGGCACTATCTTTGCTGGCACTGTCTTTGCTGGCACTGTCTTTGCTGGCACTGTCTTTGCTGGCACTGTCTTTGCTGGCACTGTCTTTGCTGGCACTGTCTCTTCTGGTACTGTCTCTGCTGGTACTGTCTCTGCTGGTACTGTCTCTGCTGGCACTGTCTTTGCTGGCACTGTCTTTGCTGGCACTGTCTTTGCTGGTACTGTCTCTGCTGGTACTGTCTCTGCTGGTACTGTCTCTGCTGGTACTGTCTCTGCTGGTACTGTCTCTGCTGGCACTGTCTCTGCTGGCACTGTCTCTGCTGGTACTGTCTCTGCTGGTACTGTCTCTGCTGGTACTGTCTCTGCTGGCACTGTCTTTGCTGGCACTGTCTTTGCTGGCACTGTCTTTGCTGGCACTGTCTTTGCTGGTACTGTCTTTGCTGGTACTGTCTCTGCTGGTACTGTCTCTGACACTGTCATCTTTGCTGGCACTGGAGGAGTTGAAATCGAAGCTCTTATCAGCGTTCACATTGCTGATTATGAGAGGGGATGGGGGTAGAACTGATGGGGAGGTTCCTTTAGGCAGTTCCGCTGACAGGAGGTTACTTGACGACCGATTTACTTCAGACTGCTGAAAAAATTGAAAGAAATCAGAGTAGGAAAATATCTCGGAAGAAATTGAAAGTATGAAAATATCTCGGAAGAAATTGAAAGTATGAAAATATCTCGGAAGAAAATGGGGTTTAGAGTTTCTAATATCCATGTGATTAATTATATTAAATTATATTGAATTGTATCACTAATGGTTCATAATCAGAGGGAGAAAAATCAACATAGACATATTAATGAAATTAATAATAATAATATGAATCATAGATATTTTATTAACAATCAAAGTATAAGACTCCACATAAATAATAATTGATAATTTGAATAGAAAAGCAATAAACATTCTTTGCAATGATTTAGCAAAAGAGTAACGAATTTGAATACAGAAATAATGAGTAGAACTGTTCAATAACTAGCGATTTACCCCATCACACTTAGCTCTTCATAATTTAACAAATAGATGTGGATTTATAGGAATATTTTCTCAGAATGTGAGCTAGCTAAGAAATGAACTAAATCAACAATTGATAAATTAAAAAAAAACAGAAAAAATTAATATAGGTAGCTACATATTTTTAAAATATGAAATAGCTATCTGAAAAAAATTAAACCAATAAAAAATTCTGCAATCATAATAATCTGAAGCAAAGCAAGTTGTCTGCGGAAAGAAAAGCTTACGGCTTGTCCACACATGTCAGGTTTCCGTCCGGTGCGGCTTCTCTCGGTGATTTTTTAGCGCTGAGAGGCACCCGTACCGTGTGATTAGGTCCGTTGAAATTAAAGTAATGGTATATTTTTTCACTGACTCTGAAGCACTGAGAGGAGACGGACCGGACGGATCACTGACATGTGTGAAGAAGCCTTTAATGGTTCAGCGAAATTATGTTTTCACCTGAACTGAACCTTTTAAGAAGTAAAAATTCAACCAAAAACCCCAAAATGCAGAAAAGAAATGACCTTTGTACCATAAATAAGTTAAAGAATTGTGGTACCGTTACCATTAATATATTGCAAATAATAGTTTTCTGATGAGCTGTCAGCGTGAGTTGCATTTGAAATTACATCACTATGATATTATAGATAAGCAGTAAAGTCTCAACAGGGAACATATTCAAAGTATGAAATTCTTTCAATTGATAACATATAAAGTGAAGATCACAAAACAAATCATTAACCTCTATTCATGCTCAAAAACAATATTGAATCACTAAGAACTTTTATTTGACCTTTAAACACAGCAAGTGAATCACTCAGAACTTTTATTTGTCCTTTAAACACAGCAGTGAATCACTCAGAACTTTTATTTGTCCTTTAAACACAGCAGTGAATCACTCAGAACTTTTATTTGTCCTTTAAACACAGCAGTGAATCACTCAGAACTTTTATTTGACCTTTAAACACAGCAGTGAACCACTCAGAACTTTTATTTGACCTTTAAACACAGCAAGTGAATCACTCAGAACTTTTATTTGTCCTTTAAACACAGCAGTGAATCACTCAGAACTTTAATTTGTCCTTTAAACACAGCAAGTGAATCACTCAGAACTTTTATTTGTCCTTTAAACACAGCAGTGAATCACTCAGAACTTTTATTTGTCCTTTAAACACAGCAGTGAATCACTCAGAACTTTTATTTGCCCTTTAAACACAGCAGTGAATCACTCAGAACTTTTATTTGACCTTTAAACACAGCAAGTGAATCACCCAGAACTTTTAGTTGACCTTTAAACACAGCAGTGAATCACTCAGAACTTTTATTTGTCCTTTAAACACAGCAGTGAATCACTCATAACTTTTATTTGACCTTTAAACACAGCAAGTGAATCACCCAGAACTTTTAGTTGACCTTTAAACACAGCAGTGAATCACCCAGAACTTTTAGTTGACCTTTAAACACAGCAGTGAATCACCCAGAACTTTTAGTTGACCTTTAAACACAGCAGTGAATCACTCAGAACTTTAATTTGCCCTTTAAACACAGCAAGTGAATCACTCAGAACTTTTAGTTGACCTTTAAACACAGCAGTGAATCACCCAGAACTTTTAGTTGACCTTTAAACACAGCAGTGAATCACTCAGAACTTTTATTTGACCTTTAAACACAGCAGTGAATCACTCAGAACTTTTATTTGCCCTTTAAACACAGCAGTGAATCACACATAACTTGTATTTGCCCTTTAAACACAGCAGTGAATCACTCAGAACTTTTATTTGCCCTTTAAACACAGCAGTGAATCACTCAGAACTTTTATTTGCCCTTTAAACACAGCAGTGAATCACTCATAACTTGTATTTGCCCTTTAAACACAGCAGTGAATCACTCAGAACTTTTATTTGCCCTTTAAACACAGCAGTGAATCACTCAGAACTTTTATTTGCCCTTTAAACACAGCAAGTGAATCACTCAGAACTTTTATTTGTCCTTTAAACACAGCAGTGAATCACTCAGAACTTTTATTTGCCCTTTAAACACAGCAGTGAATCACTCAGAACTTTTATTTGCCCTTTAAACACAGCAAGTGAATCACTCAGAACTTTTATTTGTCCTTTAAACACAGCAGTGAATCACTCAGAACTTTTATTTGCCCTTTAAACACAGCAGTGAATCACTCAGAACTTTTATTTGCCCTTTAAACACAGCAGTGAATCACTCAGAACTTTTATTTGCCCTTTAAACACAGCAGTGAATCACTCATAACTTGTATTTGCCCTTTAAACACAGCAGTGAATCACTCAGAACTTTTATTTGCCCTATAAACACAGCAAGTGAATCACCCAGAACTTTTATTTGCCCTTTAAACACAGAAGTGAATCACTCGAAACTTTAAGGCTATGTTACCCTATCAGAGCATTCTCTGTTGCAAATTGGCATTGAAAATCTTCTATTCCAAAGGTTTTCCGATGGCACAGGCAGGAATCTGTCGAAAGCCGTGTTCCTTCTCTTTCCAGAATAAATCTACACGAAATGTTTCATTTTATAACAAGTATAAAAACTAGCTTAATTAACAATGAATAGCTACAGAGATATGTATTATAGAGCTAGGGATAGTCTTTCTGTACCTGATATGTTGACGGTTGGCGACTCAGACTACCAAACTCAGTGCTTTGGAACTCCCGAGCTGAAATAAATTTAAAAACAGCTAGTTAGCTACTTATTGAACGTTATAATCTTTTGAAGAATAGTCAGATATGCTAGTGGTGTATTAACATCGTATTTTCAATGCTCAAAAGAAGCATGTTTTGCACAATTTTTTCGATGCTTATTTCAAGCGTTACAGATGAAAACTTAGATAGAAATTAAACCGAAGTTCAAAAAGTTAGCATCTTGAGGTGAAAAAATGAGAACCACGAGTTTGAAGATTAATATCAATCACTCACTTGTTCTAATAACTGTGGCTGCCTCAATGACCTCATTGCATATCGGACGAGAGAGAATGAAGCTTTCCATGTGTACATTCCACATGGCAATGGTAGCAACCCGGTGGAAACTCTCCAAAAAGAAGTCACTGAAGAAGTCCCCCACACACCATATCTTGAAATGCACCACATACTCCTTAGTTACACTAGAGTAGTCCTGAGGATGTGGTGTGGGTTGGCAGTAAGCTGGGGTGGTGAGTCTGTGGTAGTTGCCCTGAGTGATGCACTCCTCTGCCGTGATATTGGAGACAGTCTCCTCCTCCTCCAGAGCAATGATGATGCACACCACTCCTCTCTCATCAGTATTCGGCTCAGGCACGTGCAGGAACACGTCTTCCTCTGACGTGTACACTTCTTCAGGTAAAGTGTAGTCCTGAGAGATAAGATTTAAAAGTTATTAGAAAATCCTGAAAGATGGAATTAATTGATGGAAAGTTTTGAAGTATGAATAGGAACCGAAGGCCATATTACTGACGGTAAAAAGAAGTTAAATGCAAGGGACTCGCAGAAGCCGACAGAAAGGAAAGTGGCTCCATGAACAAAGTCACCTAGCTACCAGCTGTAGGTGGCAAATCATATGGATGCAGTAAAGCTACTCTGTGAATGTACAAAGGAATGTGATGAAAAGGGACACAAATACCGGCAGCTGCGCTCATGGATGGAAGATTAAAATGAAGAGGTGGTAGTAAATGAAGCCTACGAGCCTACCTAATACAAAATCTAAGACCTCGTAGTTGAAGAGCATAACCCTAGCGCTATCCTCTAAAACTGCAAGTAGCGGTAAAAGAATGATAAACATGGTAAAAGGGAAGTTATGAGAGGAAATGAAAACCATTAAATCAATAATTTTAATTATTGTAAGAAGTCTGCCTATTTTTTTAGATATGTTATGCCAACTATGACCACATTTACCAGGAATCGACTGTGTGGATTATTATCGATGTATCTTGGGGTTCTGAAACCACAGATGCGCATTCCTTGACGAAGAAACCGTAGAACGAACTCCTTGGGGGCGTATGAACACATTCCTATGTTGAGTCTGGGGAAATATAAAATATTTTAGGGGAAGAATCAATTCATGGAGAGTTATTTTATTTATGTTAGAAAAAGAATTTAAACTCATCTTTAATAGTGTCGGAAACGCATGTAGCTAAAAACACCATCAATAGTGTTAAAAAAACTCTAAATAATTCAATTTATTTAATTTTACTTATATTAACTAGTTACTTAAAACTGTGAAGTCAAACGTCCAAAATGAGAGATGTGAAACTGACCGATTATTCGTAATTTACCCTAACTATTAGCTACTGTAAGTAATTGACTAATCATAAGTAATTGACTAATCACAAGTAATTGACTAATCACAAGTAATTGACTAATCACAAGTAATTGACTAATCACAAGTAATTGACTAATCACAAGTAATTGACTAATCACAAGTAATTGACTAATCACAAGTAATTGACTAATCACAAGTAATTGACTAATCACAAGTAATTGACTAATCACAAGTAATTGACTAATCACAAGTAATTGACTAATCACAAGTAATTGACTAATCACAAGTAATTGACTAATCACAAGTAATTGACTAATCACAAGTAATTGACTAATCACAAGTAATTGACTAATCACAAGTAATTGACTAATCACAAGTAATTGACTAATCACAAGTAATTGACTAATCACAAGTAATTGACTAATCACAAGTAATTGACTAATCACAAGTAATTGACTAATCACAAGTAATTGACTAATCACAAGTAATTGACTAATCATAAGTAATTGACTAATCATAAGTAATTGACTAATAATAAGTAATTGACTAATAATAAGTAATTGACTAATCATAAGTAATTGACTAATCATAAGTAATTGACTAATCATAAGTAATTGACTAATCATAAGTAATTGACTAATCACAAGTAATTGACTAATCATAAGTAGCTAATTGACTAATCACAAGTAATTGACTAATCATAAGTAATTGACTAATCTCTCCAATAAATATGCGCACGCGAACTAGCTAAGTGGCACTGGGGTAAGTTCTTAAATTTCGGTCAGTTCAACATTTTCGAACACGTAAGAAAAAAATAATTAATAATTATTATTTAACTTTTATTTTAATTGGTATCCATGATACCTGCAGGTATCATAGATACCAATGATACCAATAAAAATAAAAGTTAAATAATTTTTTTCTTACGTGTCCGAAAATGTGGAACTGACCGATAATTAAGAACTTACTCTAGTTGAAGTAAATTCATACCTGTGAGTGACGAGGGGTAGTTTGTGCGGAGGTTGGATGAAGTGCACATCCTCAGGCTGTAGTTTAACCTTGGCACAGCTCCACAACATCTTGCACACACAGTCTAGAATAGACTCATCTAGAGTCTTCTGCAGACTGTTCACCAACCCTTCCCTAAGATTAGCACCAGGCTCAGTTATTCCATAGACTCTCAGTTGCAGTGACTCGATAGGATGAGTCACCACTGCAGAAGGGGAGGGAGTCTTCTCCCCCAGAGAGTTTAGGGGTCCTCTCGCCACTGGGTCCTCCTTCGACGTCTTCAGGGACACTGTGGAAGAGCTACGCGACATCGAGTCTGTGTCGCGTGCGTTAGCGGTGATGACGGTGTTGTTGAGGTTGGAGAGGGTGACGGTGCCGGAGCTGCAGACGGAGTTGGTGCTGCTCTGCATTCTCCTGTTGATGGAGTTGAGAGGAGTGGTGGAGACGGGGTTCTCCTTCACTCGGAAGTAGAAGATGTTGACTTTGGATGTGGACTGGTCCTGAAAGACGTACATGTTCTGTCTGTTGGTGACTGATATCATCTCCAGGGCGCTGTGGAGGGAGGTCAGGCCCACGCTGGTGCCTGATGGGGTAGGTAGGCGCAGTCGGGGGTGGAGGGAAAGGGTGTCTTCAAACACCAGGGGGCAGTCAAACACTCCGTCAATGCGCATTGCAGCCTCTAAACTTGCAACATTGAAAAAATCATCTTTTTCATCTGAAACAAATACATTCACTGTATCAACACAAATCAATAATTACGATTGAATGAATTAAATACAACTATAGCTAGCTATTAGAATAAAATAGAGAATAATTCAAGATCCATTTTTTTAATGGAAAAATATTGTCTTTTTAAACAAAAAAAAAAAAAAAAGATACGGAGTAAAATTGCTACATATAGAAGTCTACAAATTTAAAAAAAATTATTCGATAAATGAGATTATTAAGTATAGCTATGTATATTATTTCTTATCAGCTTTTAGCAATTCCAAAGATGTGAAACTTTTAGTCAAAAGGTTCTAAGATTCAGACTCTACCTTGGACAGTGTTCTTCTCTATGCTGTCCTTAGTAAGCAGACGGTGACAGACTCTAGTCTTGTAAAGGTGTCTCAGCAGCAGACTCTGGTTCACAGTGTGTACCAGGGTTTGGACCAGAGACACTGTCTCGGTGTGTACTCTATTGAAAGGAGTGATGTCTTCAACACACCTGTGGGGGAAGGGGAGGCAATGAATTAATAGATTTATTAATGAAATGAGTGTGGGTTAAGTTATGAATTATTGGTCGGTATCACATCTTCGGTCATATAAGAAAAAACGGTAGCTATAATAATTTATTATTATTTGACTTTTATCTGTATCCATGATACCTGCAGATATCATGGATACCAAGACGAGAGAGAGTGAGGACGACAGGTATCATGGATACCAATTAACATAAATATTAAATAATACTTATAATATCGTTTTTTCTTATATGACCGAAGATGTGAAACCCACCTTATAATTCGTAACTTGCATTAGGTGATAGAAAATGTTTTGTTTGAAGATAGAGAAAAGAGTATTGTGGTACATATCGTTACCACAATACAGTCAAGACTCGCCTGCAATGGAAATAAACTTCCACGGACTTGGAGCTGACTTCCATTATGAGCCAAAACTTAGGGAGGCAGGGATGAGAAGCTTCCACCTCCATTAACCAGTCAGTGCAGTCATCGGACTCACTGATGTCACCCAGACACCCTACGTCATCGGTATGTGGGCCTGAATCAATGGCAGAACTGACGTCAGAGGTGAGGTTACCTGTCATGCCACAACTGCAGTAGTTAGAGAAACCGTGACCACCTGAACTGTGACGGCTCTTCACACCTCCTTCCTTGTGAGAGCGAAGTCTCTCTAACGCCGCGGCAGAGTAGTGTCTCACTTTGGGTGTCTCCTTTCTGTCTAGAGGAGTGCAGTCGTCAGTACTGGCACTCTTGCGCACAGAGCTGCCGTGTGCCGTCAGGGACCCACCCACTGAACAGGTCCTTTGGAGGGGACTGTGGGTGCACTGTACCAGAGGTTTTCTTTTGTCATCAGACATATTACTGCCACTCACTATGATCTCTCCATCTATTAACTGACTAACTGTACAGTCCATGTCAGTTGAAATGTGACTGCCACCCACTACGGTAACTGGAGAAACTTCTCCGTCAGTTAGGACAGTAGGCGGGACAATCTTTTCACTAACAGTCTTGTGTTCCAAATCAAGAGCGTCGTTGTGGTTTCCTTTAGCGAACTGCATTGCTCTGGGAACAGTCTTCTTCTCGCGAGAAGAACAGAATTCTCTCGGGTACGAAGGCCTTATTGTAGGATCTGAAAGTAACAATGAATGTTTCAAGCTTATACTATAGTATTTTATAGATCAATTTGTTACATAATATCGCACTTTCTCACCATTGTCTTCAGAGTCAGAGGAGTCTGTGGCTTTCCTCTCAGAGTCGCGTCTGTCTTTCCTTTTCTTTCTCCGGGCAGATCTTTCCTTTTCGAATGTCAGGAGAGAGGTGGGGGAGGCTTTGGGGAGGGAAAAGTCTAGAGATGGAGGAACCTCTATAGGGAGGGCACGAGAGCGAGGAGGAAAAGTGGAGGAAATCAGAGTAGTAATGACTGTAGGAGCGGTTTCAACAGGTGGAGTAATACCGACAGGTGGGGTGCTATCGGTACGAGTAGCGGTTTCGACAGGTTGGGCAATACTGAGAGTAGGAGCCGTTTCAGCAGGTGGAGCGGTTTCGACAATTGGGTCGGTTTCGACAAGGGGGTGGGTTTCGACAGGTGGGTGGGTTTCGACAGGTGGGTGGGTTTCGACATTATCACCAGAGAGACCACAGTTAGTAGTAGGAGCACCACCGTCAATATTGGTGGTAGTATTATTATTAGCAACAGTCTGCGGTCCTACAGAAACTGCTGCAGGCTTCCCTGAAAAAGTAAGATATTAATATCATATACAATCATGTGAATAGTTTCAATTAAGTATTCATCATTTATTTATTCAGAAAACAAATTTATATAGAAAGATATTGACAGACTGTGAGCTTCGAAGGACACTCTTCTAGGTAGTTTGAGGGGTGAAGAGGGGACAGTGACATCATCAGGCAGAGAGTTGATATCTTTGCAATGAGGAGACGTGGGGATATTGCAGTTCACACTTTCACTAACTGTCTCCATGCTGAAAAGAGAGAAAAATGTTAGCAAAGAGTAGTGAGAAATGCAAGAGATTAAACGTGATGTGAAAAAAAAACATTAAACATGTTCAGACAAGTTCAAACATGTCCAGACAAGTTCAAACTTGTTTAAACGTGTTTAACCGTGTTCAGATCAGTTGAAACTTGTTCAGACAAGTTCAAACGTGTTCAGACAAGTTCAAACGTGTTTAGACAAGTTCAAACGTGTTCAGACAAGTTCAAAGTTGTTTAGACAAGTTACCCTAACAAAATATTCATAAATTAAAATAACTAGCTAATAATGAAATACAACAAAGCCTTTAGCATCACATAAATTCACAGTGTGTAGGTAGGTATTAACTCACCCCTGCGTCAGTTGAGTGTCGGTCATCTGCTCCCCAAAGACTGAAGGTGCTCCCGGAGCAGTGGAGCCAATGGGAGGCACCACTGATGCCAAATGTTTTCTCCTGTGCTGGTTACCACACACCAACACATGGTACTTACCAACTTTGTGAAGCGAGTACAGCCCTTGGAACACTCGCACATTGTCAAACTCCTGGGGGATAAGTGGCGAATCGGTTAGATTTTTATAAGCTAATGAAGCCTACGAGTCTACCTAACACAAAATCTAATAGCTGGGAAATTTGTGTTAAATGATTAAATCCTATCTATTTGATAGCAGTTACGTGTTTATTGCTTTAGGCCTGAACTCTATGAGCTTCAAACTATTACATTCGATATAATTCACCTGCATGAATATCTGTTCAGAGCCAGTGTCTTTGGTGACGAACTGCACAGGCAGTGACGTGACTAAAGCGTTCTGGTTGGGACTGGACTTCTTGACGTGGTTGACTACAGTGGTAACAGTTTTCTCAGTGAGAGGAGTCTCTTGCAGACCAACATTGCACACCTCGTCCAACATCAGCCACTCAAGCTGAGAAAAAGAATTAACACTTTACAGTATATGTTATATTATGTAAATAGCTACTCTGCTCATGTATCTGAACAAAGTATACTTTAAGAACACTGATTATTTGGTAGTTAATCAAAATTTCATATTAGATATGTATACTTTGGCTCATATGCCAACTTTAAAATTATCTTTGTCAATAAGAAAAATTAATATCCAAATATGAAACTAAATTTTATTGTTCTTTAAAAATACTATAGTTTTTCCAATTAATTAATTATTATTATTGTGTAGATTTGTGTTCATGAATCCGCTAAAACTAGAATGAGGAACTGACCTGTTCCCCCACATTTTTGACTGCTAGTTTCTGTTGCTCAGGCAACAAGTCAATGGCATCCTCCTCCTCTGACTCCTCGTCACTAGCAGCCCCCTCCTTCTCAAAGGGCATTTTGTGCACGAAAGCGGGGGGAGGAGACGTGGAGGAGCACATGCTGAACCTAAAAGAAAAAAAGGTTGAACTTAGATAACTCAATTAGCTCTTTAGATGAAATTTACATTAAATTTCAAGTAGAAACCTAAATAAATAACTAATATTAGATGGGTTGAGATTGAGAACATTCATTTTAGAGAAGTGTTTCCCCACCTCATGTAATTAGATGAGGAGTTTCGACGTCGCCTTCCTCTGCTCTCACTGACGTTCTCACGGTGCGAGACATAGGAGGGAATGACGTGGGGGAAGCGGTGGGTGGCGAGGGCGGGGGGGAGGGTGAGGGAGAGTACATCCAGCGTCACCCTCATAGTGCTGAGGTCCAACTCACCCTGAGTCATACTGGGCACCACATCTCCTAGAGATAGAAACACATTATAGCATTAGTCTCATTTGACTATGTTAGAGGGGGTAAAATACGAATTATCAGTCAGTTACACATCTTCGGTAATATAAGAAAAAACTATATATATAAGATGTAATCGGCTAATGAAAATTTCGGTGAAGAACTCATGGAATATAAAGGCATGGAATTATGTAACTAAAGTTCAGTCTGATAGAAGTCAGCCAGTTAGTCGATTATAAAGTTAAATCAGAGCTTAGTTCCATCTCTGACCTGCTCTCATCTATACCATTTTAAATAAGACTTTTCCGTATAAGTGCCATCACCAACTGTAATGCTGTCGTTAACAGCACTTAACCCTTTAGAAACAGGACCATAGTCATCACTAACTCACACAAGTCATACCAGTTTGATTGTTGTAAAGATGTTGACTCACGTAAGCAGGTTGGTAGAGAGGTGATAGGGCTGGTCACGGGTTCGCATCCCTTGGCTCTGAAAGTACAGGTGAGGTGCATGAAGAGAGGGGCGGAGTGAAGTGTGAGTGAAGGAGGTACCATCTTCATGAAGTCGGTGGCAGGGTGGTGCTTGTTGAGTGCTGAGGCAGAGTCACTCACAGATGATGAGGCATCTTCCTCAGTGTTGCCGGTGTAGAACACTCCCTCATCTGATACAGAATAAACATTTTAATAGATGTTACCAAAACTTTCAACAGGAATATAAAGTTACATGAAAGTAATAAACTAGGTAGCTACATAAAAAAATTAAAATGTGCCAAATGTGGTTATCTTTCTATCAAATAAATTAAATAAGTTTCTGAACAGTAATTAGGTACAATAAATTACTAAACTAGAAGAAAAAACTGAAAAGTGAATTTTTTTAACAAAGGGCAAAATCACTAAAGGCAAAATTAAATTCATATGAAGTTTTCTTTTACTGGTAGATACTCTGATGTATAAATTAAATATTTAGATGAGATTATAAATGCACTCACTTGCACTTTCTCCATCAGACCTGAACTCAATACTCTGGTCAATATTGGCGTCACAATGTGCATGGCACTTGTGAAAGAGAGACGGCACGTCACTCTGTCTGTCACTGTCAAACACTGTCCTGGTGATGGTCTCCTCGTCAACTGTGGCCCCCACACTCATGGACCTCTGGGTCCTACCAAGGAAACCTGGGGCAGTGGTCATGGCGAACCGTCTGTGGAGGTTGAAGTTATCCCCCTTGGACGTGTCGGTGTTGAGACAGACATTGTTGGAGTAGAAGTGGTGGTCTAACATGTTAGGTATGGGGGAGTAGTAGAAGCGGAGCACCTCTTCACACCTCTGCTTGATGCCAGAGTGGGTTGAGAGGAGCTGTCGACATGGCTGGTGGTAGTCTAGGAGGTACAGGGGGAAAAGACCTCCACTATCAGAGGTGCTGGTCACTTCCCTGTCCGCTATAGTAGTGTCTGCAACAGTAGTGTCCGCTATAGTAGTTTTAGGGGCAGTCACAGACATGGAGTCTTCACTCATTGAGTTCTGTCTCTCCAGTACACCTCTGGGATGTGACAGCGAAGAAGAATCACCTGACAAAAAAATTTAGTGAGTGAATGGCAGAGAAAATTAGAACAGCTTTTGGTATCAACTAGTGCAACACAACTACACTTAAATGTTAAACAATATTAACTGGTGGAAATATTATCTAACTAGCTGTATATATATGATAAATGCAGTCATGAACATTCTATGCTGAATAATTCAAAGCTCATATAGGGTAAGTTCCGAAATATCGGAGGTTTCTCCATTTCCGATCATATTAGAAAATAATAATTATTGTTGTTGAACTTTTATTTTAATTGGAAGGAGAATAAATTTTTTTATGATTGAATATGTGGAACCGTTCGATAACTCTTAACTTACCCTATATGTGAGAGCAGTAAATTTACTCACCGGAGGACACGTTTCTGTTCAAAGTCGCCTTCAGAGGTAACTGTTCAATCTGTCCGAACTGTTCAACAGACTCCACTTGTTCAAGAGTCGCCTGTTTATCCCAAGAGTCATCTGTTTTCTCCACAGAGCTAGTCTTTTTATCCGATTTATCTACTTCTTCAGAGACTTTGTCAGTCAGAGGGGATCTCTCCACATTATCAGAAGTTTCACTAACTGAAAACAAATATTTCTCCACACAATCTGAGCTGTTTTCAGCTGAGCGAGCATTTTCAATAAAGTTTGCAGCTTTTTCCAGGGAGAGGAGTCTTCTTCTGTTGTCTATGGATGAAACGATGGGAAACTTGAAGGGATTTTCCGTCTTTGAGAAATCGAAAAGTTTCCTCACAGGTTGGGTGAAGTTTATCAGGTCAGAGTCCGACAGACCAGATGTTTCGGAACTCTCTTTTTGAACAAAAGTGTCCGTCTTTTCGGGGGTTTGGAGGGGCTTTTCTTGGCTATCTTTCTTTGCTGAGTCTGGCTGCTTAGTCATATAATTGTTATCTTTGACTCGCTGGTGAATCTTGAAATCTAGCAGATGACCACAAACACTCTGAAAAAAGTCAATAAAGAAATAATATATCTAAATATTAAATCTATAGATTGAAATATAATAAAATATTTGGGGAAAAGGAGTTTACCTTAATATACTGAGTGATGTCTATTTCGTTGAAGGATTCGTAGCATTGGTCCAATATGGGTTCCAGGTCCCTAGGATGAACAGTTAGTCCTGCAGTGAGGGACTCGTAGGCCCCTACAATCAAACTACGTTGCTGACAGGCCTCTACCGCAGTGCAGAGCCACACCAATAGACTACTCGTGCCATCTGGGTCTTCAGATCCTTTCTTATTAGCTGTGGAATGACTCCTCTTGGATGCTTCATGCTCTGTCACTGCGGTGGTCTTGCTCTGGTAAGAATCTGACTTTGAAGAGTCTAGGATATCGGAACAGCTGCGACTGGACGGCTTCTCGTTCTCGGTGTAGAAGTCTGTAGGTAGTGTGCAGTTCCTGGAGAAGTCTTTGAGTGGATTGAGAGTGTTGTCCCGATGCACCAGCTGGTTAATAAGGTGCTCCAGTCTGCAGTCAAACATGTAAACAGGCAAAGTTAAAGAGCCAAGTAAAGGGGTGTGACCCGATGTCTTGCGGTTCACTGAGCTTGGCCTATTGCAACTGCATGAGACACTGGCTTCGAATGGCTGGTCCTGTTCTGCTGATTGCTTGTGCTGATCAGTAGAGTTGGCTTGGTGCCAAGCACTTCCACCGAGCGGCATGGACTTCATTGGCATGGAGACGTAGCGTTTGCGGGTACAGCTGCTGTCTGACAGTTGCTTTGACAGCACCTGGCGGTTGGGTTTGTTCTGGCAGAGAGAGTGGAGCTGTGAGGTGGAGTTCCTTATGTCCGTGCGAGTAGTGTGACCTTCTGACGAGTCTACGGAGCCTGTGCGTACCCTCTCAATGCGCACACACGTATTCATTGAACCTGTAGAAAAAAAAAAGTAATATCAGGGCAAGATAAGTAGAGTAAGTTATAATATATAACTTGAAAAAAATATATAATAATTATTAGAAAATTAAAATTTTAATTGTTATCCATGATAGCTGCAGGTACCAGGGTACCAATTAAAATTATATAGCTAACAAAAACAATATACTTTTTAATATATGATCGAAGTGGATCTTTCCGATAACTTTGAACTTAGCCTATTTATTTTATTTTGCCAAAGCATGTAAAGCTACTGATGAGTTCCATGTGTTTGCCACTAGCTACTTGTTCTGACCTGATCTTTCTCGGGACAGGGAGCAGTTGAAGGAGCTTGCCTTGGTCCTCTGTTTGCAGGTAGAGTCTAAGCAGGACACACTCTTGAGGGGCTGCTGTGAGCAATATGGGGAAACTACGGGTCCTGACTTGAAGCGAGTCTTCTGTGAGAACGTGCCTGAGTCTGTGAATGACAGAGAAAAGAAAGAAACATATGAGCAGAAATAGAGTACAGAATTCGACAGTTTGAATATAAATGAATAAATAATTGATTATTAGAAGGCTAAACGTGTGGTAACCAAAGGCCATATTGCTGAGAACGATATTAAATACAAGGGACTGGAAAAAACAGTTTGAAAGGAAAGTGGCTCAATGGACAAAGTCACCTACCACCGTCGGTGACAATGCTCATGGATGTAGAAAAGCTACTCCGTGAATACAGTCACTTACCAATTAATGTGACGAAAAGAGACACGAGCACCCGTGACGGCACTCACGGATAGAAGAGGAAAATGAAGAGGTGATAGTAAATGAAGCCTACGAGCCTACCCAACACAAAATCTAAGACCTCGTAGTTGAAGAGCATAACCCTAGCGCTATCCTCTTAAACTATAAGTAGCGGTAAAAAATTTCGGGACCAAGGGACGCCATCCCCCTTCTCTTCTATTCACCACAGACAGCTTTACATATTAAGAAGTAGAAGTGGTAGGTTTTTCTTACCGTGACGTAGTTGAGACGAACTGCAGGACTGACGGGGTGTGTCCGGGTTACTAAGGTAACTGTTTGCAGCATAACTGAACAAAGAACACAGATTTAGAAAAAAAACACTGTGGAACATGTTTGAAAATGAATCACATTACAAAGCATTACTCTGATTGCTTTATCATTTTGGTAGCTACTTACCCCTGTAAAGTGGAGGAGAGAGGACCGTTGTGGTGGTGGAAGTAGGCCCTAGAGCCGGGGGGAGGAGGTCTGGGACTGGATGCGCTAACGGAGGAGCCTTTACTCTTAGGCTTCGACACCTCGGAGGACTCCACCAAAGTCCTCTCAGAAGCTTTGAGGAAGGACTCATAGGGGGACAGGAGGTTGATGGCGGGGTTTCCCTTGTCGGGGGTGATGTTGGAGAGGTGAAGAGTGAGGAGCTTCAGGTCCCGGTAAGAGGCAGGGAGTAAAGTGATCAGGAGCTTGGAGTTGGAGGCGGCCTTCACGAAACATTTCCACTGAGGAACTGAGTCGGAGTCAACCATCTCCTCTGAAAGTGGAGAAAGACTCCATTAGTGGATAAATACTCCAAGAGTGGATGAAGCAGTCAGATCATCAATGACCAACCGGAGTCAACCATCAAAAACATAAATTCACTTGTTTCTTTAGACTTTAGAGCGTGTATAATCTTATTAGAATATGCTTCAAAATATCGTGTAATACCTTATTAAAAAATTATATAGTTTATTAAAACATGATAGCTATAAAATGTTAGAACATTTGAAAACATGATTTAATATTTTAGAATATGTAATAACTTGTCTGAACATGTTATAACTTGTCTGAACAAGTTATAACTTGTCTGAACATGTAATAACTTGTCTGAACATGTAATAACTTGTCTGAACATGTAATAACTTGTCTGAACATGTAATAACTTGTCTGAACATGTTATAACTTGTCTGAACATGATATAAATAGTCTGAACATGTTATAACTTGTCTGAACATGTAATAACTTGTCTGAACATGTAATAACATGTCTGAACATGTAATAACATGTCTGAACATGTAATAACATGTCTGAACATGTAATAACATGTCTGAACATGTAATAACTTGTCTGGAACAAGTTATAACTTGTCTGAACATGTAATAACATGTCTGAACATGTAATAACTTGTCTGAACATGTAATAACTTGTCTGAACATGTAATAACTTGTCTGGAACAAGTTATAACTTGTCTGAACATGTAATAACATGTCTGAACATGTAATAACATGTCTGAACATGTAATAACTTGTCTGGAACAAGTTATAACTTGTCTGAACATGTAATAACTTGTCTGAACATGTTATAACTTGTCTGAACATGATATAAATAGTCTGAACATGTAATAACATGTCTGAACATGTAATAACTTGTCTGAACATGTAATAACATGTCTGAACATGTAATAACATGTCTGAACATGTAATAACATGTCTGAACATGTAATAACATGTCTGAACATGTAATAACTTGTCTGGAACAAGTTATAACTTGTCTGAACATGTTATAACTTGTCTGAACATGTTATAACTTGTCTGAACATGTTAGAATCAACTCGTTGCACCTCCCTACCTATGAAATACTGTGCGAAGTGTTTTCCCCTGAGTCTGTGCCTCTGGTCTAGGTACTTAGGCAGTTTCTTCATGTCACTCTCAGTGAGATAGACCTCATGCCCATTGTGCAGGTCTGACAGCTGGTCCAGGAACAGAGAGTACAGCACGTGGTTCAGAACGTCATTCCTGTCCTCTGTTGCTTCACTCACTGACTTCAACAGTCGGTAGTAAATGTCTGAAAGAGGAGAGAAGAAAGGACAAATTACGCATTAGCGGACAGTTACACTTTTTCCATCATGTAAGAAAAAACAATTAAATATCTCAAATTATTTCTTTTCATTAAAATAGTGATTGATTGTTTCATTGAGTTCTCTGTCACGTATATAGTAAAGCTCTTGAGTTATTAAGTATTAATTCCTTCATAACTATAACTCAGAGACACTTTATATCTCGAGTGCACTATATAGTTTTCTATGAATCATAAAGAAAACTATGGCCATTGAATGATAATAACTATGACGCAATTCTTGACGCTTATCGTTTTCTATAATTTAAACATAGAAAACTACTTCACAACTCAAGTGCATTTCATAATTCAGGTCCCCAATACTAGTGATAGTCTGTACTAGTGTTAGTTTTTAATAGAGTTAAATTGTACTAGTGTTAGTTTATACTAGTGATAGTCTGCACTAGTGTTAGTTTTAGAGTTAAATTGTACCATCACTAGCCTACACTAGTGTCAGTTAATTACCTTGTGTGAAAGTAGACAGCAGTGCCTCTGCCATAGAGCAGTACTGCAGCAGTTCACACACATCTGCCACGAATTCAATGCTCTGAATCCTGTGTTCATCTCCCTCAGGACCAGGCCTCTCCCAGCCACTATTACTCAGTATCTCTGTGGCACTCATCCTCACAGGTCTGCAGCTGCTGCTCACACTAGAGCTCCTGAAGAATTAACAATAGATAACTAAATTGTCACAAAAAACTAAATTCATAGGCGTTTTTTTAATTCCGACTGGTTAAACATGCGTTTTGTATGTCCTCTTAGACTAGACGCTTTTTATGCAGTATTTTTGCTTGAAAAAACGGGGCCGTGTGAAATAGGCCCTACGGTTAATTCCTAGATGAAATATATTAAATTTATCATATATGTAACTATCATATAATATAGCAATATGAAGTACAAAATTACAAATTTACAATGGTTATCATTGAGGAAGACCATTGGTTATCATTAAGGATATAATATCATCACCACTGGTTATCACTACTGGTTATTCATCACTACTGGTTATTCCTCACCACTGGTTATCCCTCACCACTGGTTATCCCTCACCACTGGTTATCCCTTACCACTGGTTATTCCTCACCACTGGTTATCATCACTACTGGTTATCATCACTACTGGTTATCCTCACCGTGACACACTCTGGTTGGTGTTGGTTCCTTTTCCACTGCCTGTACTGATGGACTGAGAGGGGGACACTCTTCCCCCGCTGGGACCTGTGGAGCATTTGCCACCTGAAGCTGGGGGAAGGAGGGGGAATTAAATGGTCTTTTTACCTATAATTTAGCCTATTACTTTAAGAGGCTAAACTACAGAAACATAAGAAAGAATTGAGAAAAGATGACTAAAGTTACCTAGAGGTTTTTAAATTTAATAGGAAGTTTAACGTCTGCTTAGGAACCGAAGACCATTGTATCGTAGACATCAAAAGGAAATCAAGTACAAGGGACTGGAAGAAGCAGTCAGAAAGGGAAGTGGCTTCATGAACAAAGCCACTTACCACCGTCACTGATAAATGCTCATGAATGCAGAAAAGCTACTCCGTGAATGCAGTCACTTACCAAGGAATGTGACGAAACGGGACACAAGCACCAGTGGGTGGCTGCAATCACGAATGGAAGAGGAAAATGAAGAGGTGATAGTAAATGAACCTACCTAACACAAAATTTAAGACCTCATAGTTGAAGAGCATAACCCTAGCGCTATCCTCTAAAAATACAAGTAGCGTTAGAAATATGATAAACATGGTAAAAACTAAAAATGAAAACAAGCAATCCAAATTACAACAGTTCGGGGTCGAAAAGAAGCCATCTTGTCTCCTTCCATTCACCACAGACAGCTTCAGGATAGAGCCCCTGGGGGTGACTAACATTATCAAAATACTAAATTTACCAAAAAATTTTTTACCAGAGATGAAAGATCCTATGGTGCCAGCCCTCGGCCTCGTCCATATCTGGTCTCTATTTTCTCCTGACGAAGTGGCTGAAGAAGTGGCAGGCGCTTTAGTAGAGACAGTTTTGAGCTTCTTGTCCCCAAACCCGTGGATGGAGCATGGGTTGAGGAGGGAGGAGATGAGGGCGTGGATTCTACTGAGGGAGGACTGTGACTTCTTTGGCGGCTTTAGGGAGACCTTCGACAGCAGATCGAAAGTCAGGAGCGCCTGCACTATCTTCTGATCTTGCTTGTAGACCTGAGAACAAAAGGAGTAGCTAATTAGAATTTAAAACAGGAAATGAAACTGTGCGAGTATTTAATAGAGGTAAAAAAAACATTGGAAAATAGCTATCAGTTCAAGTAACTTTAATTGCTAACGTAAAATATATTAATATAATGAATATAATAGACACCAATAGGAGTGTGACCGAGAAATTCTAATCTTTCCCTCTGTACCTAACTATATCATGTTATTGTTTGCCAATGACCCATTATGGCCTGAAGTGACAAGTGATGTCCCATTTCAAGTCATGTAATGAGAGCAGTTTTTTTTTCCTTAAACAAATGATTCTCTTTTGCGACAACGTTGTCATTACTCAAAGTAGCTACTTTTCAGGAGAGGCATTTTTAAAAGCTCTCAATATTATAAAAAGATCAAAAACACCATAGGTTGAACATGTTTTGAAAAATCAAATAGGCCTCTATAGTTTATAGCAGTAGAAATGATTATATTTTAACTAATTCGATTTTATTTTTATTTTTAGCGATAGGTTTTTTTTTAAATTATGACATTTATGTTATGTCCTCTCTAATGGTCAATTTTTTAGCTACAATTATGAAAAAAATATCAGAAAGAACAGCATCTGAAGATGAACATGTTTAAATGGTTAACTCGAAGAGACGTGTTTTAGAGTTATGAGAGATGTGTAACTAGCTTTCATATATGATACTCCTCGCCGTGAGGAATATTATTAAAACACTTATAAGTAGAAGTTTTTAATGGAAAAATATTGTCTTAAAAAAAAAAGTATTAAAAGATGCCTAAAATTTATGTTCATACTGACTGTTCATATACGCATTGTATGTTGAATTCTAATCATTACTCGTATAATTTTATATCACGAGAGGTCACTGAATAACATTTTGAGTATTTTGATTGGTTGACTAAATAGTCGAAACTAATTTACTTATTAAAAACTATTCAGTAAAATGAATAAGGATTAGTGATGGTCTGCAGTTTTTTATTCTTTTTTTTCTAATCCTAGTCGGTTCGCATCACTTCCCCTTAAAGTTGTTTGCCTTCCTGTGTGCTTAGTATTGTGAATTTCAGATAAGGTCGAAGCTGTACGGCTTTTCTAATTATTGTACTATTCTGAGTTAGTGATGGTTTCATACCTACCTAATTATTGATTGTTTTCTTTCATTCGGTATTATCTTGTACGGTTCACATCTTGAAATCTAAATTATTGTGCATGGCACAAATAGTGTGAGGTAGTAGGCACACTGTTTGCAATGCCCCATAAAAATCCTCGTTACTGCGATTCTAGTTATACAGTATCATTTGTTATATATAATTAATATATTTCTTACGGCAAATATTCCTAACGGAGAATTTTCCTAACGGTGAATTTTCCGGTCACGCATTATGTACGCTTTGTTGTATATGTTTTTTTTTTTTTTTGACGAAAAAAAAACATTTGAATAGTTAACATGTCTTAGGTACAAGAATAGCATAAAAACAGCTAAAATACAACTTATTATATACTTAATTCACAAGAGATAAAATGGGTATACAATGACGTATATGTTGCAATAGTTCATGTCTCTTATGTATACCTCTTACCAATTAATTTGATAGCACATTTCTAACTTATCATAACATTTAATTAACTGCTGATAAAAAAAATACATAACATCTTTTATTGTATTTATTAAAGGCAAATTGAATTGAAAAAAAATAAAATAAATATTTAAAACGTATTCAGAATATTTAATAACATTATTATGTATAATTTTATGATTTTAACAAAATTGTTATTAGTTTTTGAAAACATTTTGGTTAGTTCGAGAACAGTGTTGGTGGGACAAATATGACCCAACACGAACGAAAGGGTTAAAAACATGATGAAAAAATATTCTATTTATAATGAGGTAAATTCAGTCAGACTTCATATTAAAAGAGTCAGTAAAACTAATTAGAATTTAAATACGGTAAATTCAGAGTTATCGACCGCTTCTACATTTTCGATCATATAAAAATAAATATTTAATTTGGTATCCATGATATCTGCAGGTATCATGGATACCAAAACGAGTAAAAATTGATCATATTTTTTTGATAGTATGTTCAAAAATATGGAACCAGTCGATAACTCGAAACTAACCCTAAGTCATTTTATTGACTAAATCGGAATGTACGAATATTACAGTGACCCAAATGATTTACGTTACAATGACTGGCATTTTATAATAAAGGTAATTACATACTAATACTGGGAGTATGACATTTCGTCCAACGAAGACATTTAGTCCAACGAAACATTTCGTTCAACGAAGACATTTCGTCCAACTAAGAAGACATTTCGTCCAACGAAGACTTCTCGTCCAACGAAGATTTCTCGTCCAACGAGACATTCCGCCCAACGAAACGTTCCGTCCACGAAATACAATATTTTGTATTTCAAAATGTATATAGCATATTAATAATATTATTACTAAGGTGTTAATAAATAATAATAATAACAATATTGTGATTAAATTAAGCAGAAATATTCCAAAATGTTTACCTATCGATTACAGTTATAAAATTAGATCAGCTAAATGGGTTGACTGTATCCTTTTCAGTTATTTACCTAGTTCAATCATTCGCATTAATTAATGAGTTAAGAACATTTAAAATATGAAATAACAGTGTACTAACAACTAAAGATTTAATACATCCCTTTTAAGTATTATCAGCATTGAATTCATATAATAACCCAAACAGGAAGTTGGCTTGAAGTGACTAATCGTTAATGTAGCATCTGATTCCATATATCATTTAAAAGGTATTCAGTTTTATTATTTTACTGTTGCCGGCCAGCAGGAGCAGGAGGAGAAGATTGCAATGAGAATTAAAACAAAGACCTTAAATTTTAATTACCATCAACAAAGGGAGTAGTTTACTAATTTTAAAATGCAGATTATATAGAAATAATATACAATATAGAATATGTAGCTACACATTACGAATAAAATACAAAATAAGTAGTCTAAGTCGTGGACGAAATGTCCGGCCACGACTTACAATACTTCTATATATAAAGATAGTAAAATCACGGTTTTAGGAAATTTCGGTCACGGGAAACTCGGTCTCAGTTTATAATGGTGTTATTAAAGAACATTAATAGAAAAAGATAAAATTACGAGTACTAAAATGTGTAGTTTATTTATTTAAATCGGATAACATCATTAACCGTTGTTAAATGATATGTAACATTAGCAATTTTGACATGTTTGGACATTTATTTAAATGATATTTGAGCGGAAATTTCGGTCATTGAATATTCAGTCTCAGGTATAAATATAACTTATGAATTGGATGTACCGGGGGGCATACCGCCCCCTGCCAGGTCATTAAACAATCATGATGTGTGCAGTACAACAAACTACATAACGGTCATTTATGTTCAGAGGTCATTTATAATTTTGAGACCGAAATTTCCGTGACCGAAATTTCAAGACTGACATTTCTGGCCACCTAAAATCCCACAAATATTGACACTATTGTCAACCGATTATTTTAACGGGCAAGTACACTAGTCTATCATTTATAGCTTACTTTGGAGATAAAATATAATATATTCAATTCAATATTTTGAAAAATATAATTACTATAGAATTCTACAAGTGAATTTTTCGAGTTTCAATCATTAAACAGAATAGTTTGCTGTCACTTTCAGGAATATTGCCAGATGTGGTGCATGACATCTTGACAGTGTTGGCTAATGTTTGACCCGTTTATCTTATCAGTAGAGAGATCTCTTATCAGCAGAGATCTGTTATCAGTCTGAGAGCTCTTATCTGACACCAAATTAGTACCGTTTTACCTTTTCACAAAGAGTAACATTAAGCATTTTAAGGTAAGTTACGGGTAACCGGACAGTTCCACATTGTCGATAAGAAAAAGGATTCATGTAACTATGTAACTATGATACGCACGGGAATATATTGACTTGATATTTAAATTCCCCTGCTTTTATTCAATTTTTGTGTGTTTTTTATCTATAAAATAAGTTAATAAAGTATCAGCTTATGCAGAAAAATAAATTCTAAGGGAGTTAACTGAAAGAAACTAATAACGGGAAATAAATTACTATTGAAGACCCGTTATTTTTAACGGGCAAGTACACTAGTTATTATATAATTTTTTATAATATCGAAAATGCGGTACCTACCGATAACTCTGACCCTACTCTATTCACATTTTATGACCTTTTATAAATATTTTAATTGTTTAAATGATGGTTCGGTGGATTACATTTTTTTTTAAATTATAAACCAAGTCGTATTTCAGTTTCGACAAAACTTGTCTTATTTTTTTATTTCAATTTTCAAAAAGCGATCATATTTGAGTTTCATGTACATTATCATGTCTGTTGGTTATACAATTTGGAGTGACTAATTCAATTTTTTTTTTAAATTTGAAAAAAAAAAAACGGAAAATTATTGAAAGAAACTGAATAAAAATTATGGAGAAAGTGAGTTTAATTTAACAGAAATGATATACTGTACAAAGAGCAATAATGTAAAGTTCAATTTTATTGATGATATATTACATATTCATGCATTAATTAGTTTATTGGTTTCATTTTTTAAGAATTTACAACACTTCACGCTACTAATATTTATTCACAACCCTTTGTGTTGATTTGAATGACATATTTTGACTTGTGAAGACAATCAGTTTTGACTATTAAGTTGGTTTGTAATTTCATTTCTAAAACATTATTAAAATCCAAACAGTTCTAAAAATAACACATCATTTTTCATATTCAATGGTTGGTAGAATCTATACTAATAATTTCCTTGGTGTATTTATTTGGTGTCCGCTTTTACTCGATTGGTATTAAACATGAAGAATGTAACTATGATACGCACGGGAATATATTGACTTGATATTTAAATTACCCTGTTTTTATTCTATTTTTATATGTTTTATCTGTTAAAAAAGTATCAGTTTACACAGAAAAATAAATTTTAATTGAGTTCACTGAAAAGCACCTAACAACGGGTAATAAATTACTATTGAAAACCCGTTATTTTTAACGGGCAAATACACTAGTTGTATATAATATCACATTTAAATGAACTAGGCGATGCTGTTCCATCTTACCAATCCCAGTTAACTTTCTACTGCATTATAGGGTAAGTTACGAGTTAACGGACGCCTCTACATTTTCGTTCATATAACAAAACTATGTAACCATTAAGCTTCTATTTTAATTGGTATACTGCAATTATTATGATTAACATTTAAAATAAAGATTTTTTTATAATATACTGGGCATTTTATTAACAACTATTGGTGGTTGTTTTAACTCTTGACTGTGCACTTTATTTACAACAATTGGTGG